>OMLI01101788.1:5048-28253 GCA_900302605.1 Rondeletia loricata
GGGGGGGGGGGGGGATTAGACCCATTTCACCACAGAACACAGAATGGTCAATTAGAACGTCGTCGTCGTCATTAACAGTCTATATCCATCATTCCTTTGTTAATAGACTAAAATTACCTCTGGATATATGACACAGATTTACTCGGGAAAGAGGAGTGTGTGTTTGTGTGTGTGCGATGACATTACATCAACATGTCTTTGTGATGCCTGGCTATGTGCTGGCTCTTCTCTGAAGGCCTCCTAAAGCCTTTGGTGCAGAAGTCGCAGCGGTGGGGGTAGTCCTTGGTGTGGATAGAGATGACATGGCGTTTGAAGCCAGAAGCGTCCGTACTGTTATACTCGCAATACTGGCACTGGTAAACCTTTCTACCACTGTGTGTCTTCATGTGCTTCTTCAGCTCCGCGGGCTGCCGGAAGCCTCGCCGGCAGCGCTTGCACTTAAAGGGGAGGTCCTTCGTATGCAAGGACAGGATGTGGCGACTCAGGGTGAAGGTGTCAGGAGCGTTGAAGTTACAATGCCTGCACTGGTGCACCTTGTTGCCCTTGTGTGTCTCCGCATGTTTCTTCAACTCTGAGGGCCTGTGAAAGCCCTTCTCACACACGTCACACTGGTGGGGGAAGTCCTTGGTGTGCACAGAGATAATGTGACGTTTCAGGTCACTGGAGTTGGTGCTCTTGTGCTCACAGTGCGGGCACTGGTGGGTCTTGTGGCCTTGCACCATCTCTATATGATGCTGGAGCTCCCGTGCATCAGCGTAGGCCTGGGGGCAGTGGCTGCACTTGAAGGGCAGGTCTGCGCCATGCTTGCTCTTGATGTGAGTCTTTAGGTTGGACTGATCTGCACAGCGGAACTCGCAGTGCGGGCAGTGGTAGGGTTTCTCGCCTGTGTGGGTGCGCATGTGCTTCTTCAGCTCTGACGGGTGACGGAAGCCTTTGGCGCATTCCACACACACGTGGGCAAAGTTCTTACTGTGCACAGCGAGCAGGTGACGGTTGAGCAGGCCCTGCTCGGCCGTCTCATAATCACAGTACTTGCAGTGATGCAGTTTGGGCTCCCGGTCCTTGACAATGAGCTTGTCGGAGCCCAGGGGGCTGGACTCATGGTAGCGGCGTGTGTACTCTGTGTATTCGGGAGACCGCTCACTGTGGTGGCTCAGCAACTTGTGGCTCTCCAAGTGGTTGTGGAAATTGACCTTCTTGTTGGTGGTGAAGTCGCAGTCTGTACACTGGTACTTCTTCTTTAGCAGGTGGTCCGGGTGGTTCTTCATGTGGCATTTGAGGAAGCCTCGTGATCGGAACTTCTTTCCGCAGATGTGGCAGGGGTAGACGGTCAGAGGCATGCCATCTGGGCCAATGATGACAGCTGGGAGAGAGGTTTGAATGGATAGCATGCATTACTTTAGAATACTGTAAACAACATTTTATACACAGTGTAACATTTTTCCATGATTTTCACTGCAATACAAAAATGTGTGGACTCCCATCATCAAACAACCCTCTAAATGAACCCCAGTGTTAATGGCTTTTCATACCAGTCTGACACTGCCGAGTTTCTCCCTTCTTCTTTTTCTTAGGCCTGGGTTTGAGGGCACGGTTGGTGCCCAGTCCCTCTCGGATCTGCAGAAAAGGCGTGGCTGTTCCATTCTTCACTGGATCAATGCTGTTACCTGCACAGACATATCAGTTCACGATCAACAGAATGGAAGACTTTTCTTAGCGTGAAACCTGCTCAGGCGGGTTATCTGAAAATGAAAGCTTGTTCTATGATACTTTCATGCTATAAAAGTGGTGTACTTCCAAGCCGTGATGTTTACCATAAGAATTTGCCCAGGACACTGGCACAAACATCTTGTTGTTTAGGGAGTCATCTAGCTGGGCTTGCTGTGCTGTAGCCTCCTCTTCCTGATCTACTACCACCTCCATATACACCTGTTCAGCCATGTCTCTTTCATCTATAAACAGTCACAGAGACAATTTGTTTAACGCCCTCCTACTGATTTACGACAACTCAATGGGACCTGGCTGACGAAGTGTCAATTGAAAGTGTTTGATCAGGGAATTGTTTCATTCATAAGAGTACGTACTGATGTCGTCGTCGTCGTCGTCGTCATCATCATCATCATCACTGTCATCGTCATCCTCCTCCTCCTCTTCTTTTGGATGGTTCTTGACTGCCATGTAGACCATCTTGTCACGGCCAACTCCCAGTCTGCCTGAAGATGCAGCTTCCAGATCAGGATGGCCATTCTGGTAATCATCCTCTGTTATTACCTCTGTTCCTCCTGGAAAAAAATACAATACAAAATAAAAACATTCAGTCAAAAGCCATGATCCACAGACACGATCTTCAGGGAAGATAGATAGATCTATAGGTATTTCCCTTCCTTGCAGAAATCAAAGTACTGTGACATATTGTCAGCAGATTGTGAAATTGGTTACTCTAAAAGCCACTTGCCCAAATCATCATCTGCTTCAGCTTTGAAAATGTAGACTTTGATGACCTCAGATCCATCCTCATCTTTGGCTTCCTTGTCTTCCATTACCTCAGTGCTGATCTCCAGGGGAGTGTCTCCTATGTCCAGCTTCTCCCCAACCTCATCCACTACAGTGACGCAAAAACAAGTTCCTTGGTTATTCAAAATTGTATGTTAGCAGTGATTGTTTCACAAGAGCGGCGTTTATAAATCAAAGGTGTGCTGCCATACAGCAAGCTGTCTCACTCACAGGAGATCATGAGGTAATCCTCAGAGCTGCTTCTTGCATCATCATCCTCGTCTGTCTGCAGGGCGACAGCCTCAGTTGGCAGCTGCTCGTGGATAATGGTCTCAGAGTTGGCCTCTGCCACCATCACCCCCTCAGACACAAGCTGCTGGTCCAGGGTGTTTTCGTGGTGCTCAGACAGTAGTTCTGCAACAAACACCTGGTCTGGCATATCATGGTGGTGATCTGGGTCCTGGATGAGGTCTGAGGTCAGGACGTGGTGGTGATGGGCGTCCAGAGCTTCCTCTATAGCAACCTCTGTCCCCAGAATATTCTCAGGCATGATCACACCATGTTCTGAGGTCACCATGTCTTCGTTGCTCATTTCATGGCTCTCTACCCCTTCTACTTCTACATCTACCTCTAGACCTTCAACAACCTCTGCTTCCAAGCCTTCCACTTCCACCTCCTCCTCGAGGCCCTCAACAACATGAGCTTCCAGGCCCTCAACGTCTACCTCAGTTTCCAGGCCCTCTACCACATGTGCCTCTAGACCCTCCACTTCCACCTCCCCCTCTAGGCCCTCAACAACCTGAGCCTCCAGCTCTACCACCTGGGTCTGTAGACCTTCAACCACTTCTGCCTCCAGGCCCTCCACATCTGTCTCTAAGCTCTCCACCACCTCAGTCTCCAGACCTTCCACCACCTCTGTCTCCAGGCTTTCCACCACATGGGTCTCCAGACCCTCCACCTCAAGGCCATGCTCCAGCAGGATGCCCTCGTCTGTCATCACATCAGACAGAAGCATACCTTCGGGCACAGACACCACAATGTGATCCCCATCGATGTGAGCCAGGCCTCCCATTCCCGCAACTGCAAACACAAATACATGAAGGGAGCAGGGAGATAGAGATGCATGATAAAGAGCTTTAAATAACGGAATGACAATAGCATCTGGCATTATTTCTACAGCAAAATTTAAACTATAATTGTATCTATGAAATTAAGTGCTGTTTATACTATGATGGCAGCCATCTAACCTACATGTCCACCTACCAAAGTCTTGCATGATCATAGCATGGGGCATCTTCAGCTCCTGTGTGTGTAGCTCCAACACCCCTCCACCTTGGTCCATGTCTTTACTCTGTAAAAGACTGGAAAATAATTATTATCCATTATGTTAGCCAATTATTTCAGTCTGTCAGTGTACATTACTCAAAATGAAAGTGAATGCAACAACTGACAATGCCAACTATGCCAATCTGATTAGATAGCTCAATACATACCTTCACATTTGATGCAGAGACGCTCTAGAATAAAACCAACAGGTTATTTATCGTGCTCCCTTCCATCAGGGGAAACAAGCCTTCTGACAAGGGAATACACAAACAATTGGTACAAATAAGCATGTATGCAGCATGTTGATTATAGAATGATTGATAATGGATAATGAACTATGAGTAATTGGGGTTTATTTAGCGAGTATTCAGACCCCTCTAGCGACTCCTTTTCAGAAAAGCGACTAGCGACAAATCTAGCGACTTTTTCTGGTGTTATTGGAGACTGACGTGAAAGCACGTATCGTTCTTCCTCTTCTCAACGAGCAGCGGGTGCTGCCGTGGGCCCCTCCCCCATCCCAAAGCACTCACAGGCGGCCCAGTTCTCGCGCAGCAGTCCCTCCCAGCTGAAAAAAAAAGTTACTCTGGGGTTTGTAGTCCCACCAGATAAAAAGCTGAATTCATCAGAGTTTAAATGCCGGGACTACGAACGGGACTACAGACGGGACTACGGACGGGACTACAAACGGGACCATGATGTGATGATGTCACAATGTGATGATGTCATGATGTAATGATGTCACGATGTGATGATGTCATGATGTGATGATGTCACGATGTGATGATGTCACGATGTGATGATGTCACAATGTGATGTCACAATGTGACGTTGTGTGATGATGTCATAATGTGATGATGTCATGATGTGATGACATCTTCAGACTAGCCGACCAACGGTGTAACTTCATCAGTCACTCAGTCACGGACAATTGCACTTCTAGGGCTGGACTCACGTCATTTAGCGACTTTTAGGACAGCCAATAGCTACTTTCCTTACTGAGGAGTTGGCAACACTGGACTGTTGTGCCAACGGCGGAAACCCCCTTGTCTGATGTCATTGTGGTGGAGGGTTGCCATGTTTCTGCCCATTGGCTCCACCCGGCGCCTACCGGGAGCACTACAGGCAGCTCCAACCTGAGGACAGACACACCTGGAGCTAGTTGAGCTTGATAGCCGGAGCCCAGTTGAGACAAAGGGCTGCCACACTCAGTGTGCAGGAGAACGACCTCACGGACACTGGAGCTGCTAGCTTCTGGGAGAGGATGGTACTATTGCATTGTCGTAGGAAATGAATCGTCGTCACATGACGGTCCAAAATGCCCAAAGTATCATGTCTGCAATGATTTTGAGTATGTCTCTATTTTTCAAAGGGTGGATACCTCATTCTGGAACATTGTGCAACCACACTTATGTTATTACCTAACTATCTGTTACACTTAAATAGTGAGCAAGTCTTGTACCCGGGACTCTTTGCAACAGACTACACATGCTTCGAGTTTATGGCCGCCAATGAAAGCACTGCAAACGTTATGCAGTGCATTCTATGACGGCTACCGCCCTCCACCCACTGGGGCTAACTAGCAAGCAGGCTAGGGCTGTTCCTCCCGTCGCCATTTTGTTTAGCATAATGGCTAATGTAAGGGATTGAATAACCGATCCTGTATGGGCATTTAAGCACACTTTCCACAGTGTGATACAGTATTCATGAAATAAATAACACAAGCAACAAATAAATAAGTGTATCTAGTCTGTTTCCATTGCATTTCGCTCTAATCTGCGCGACATTAACCGTCTGGTTGGCTAGCTAGCTTGCTAACCTAGCCACAGCTGCTTGTGCCGCATCGTCTACCATGTTGTTTTCAGAAAGGCTGAAAGAGGCCCGCTACGGCCGACTGGGCCCGTGCGCCGTATTCAGTATACCTTTCTAATCGATTCAAAATAATTTTACCTGATAACGACGTCTTCCGAATCTATCGGCGATTCTTCCCCCTCTCGGTTTTGTCTGTTATTGTTTTGGTTTATTTTTGACGGTAAGCTAAGTGCGGCCTGCAGTTTTGGATCCCCGGGCGCTCTTTGCTAGGCCTCGGCCAATCACGTTGCTTCCTGACAAGCAGAGGGAGGGCGGGGAGCAGACAATGCGTGGCCTCGTTCACCGCTGATCCCTTACTATTTGCGTCATGCATAAGAGAGCAGAGTTACATTAACAGTCATTCTGTTGATGAGAACGTATTTATGGTATGCTCTCAATCACAGAATTGATACATTATTAGGTTACTTAATACAACTTTTCTTGTGGTTACTGACTGTGCGCTCAGAGTCGGTGTGCACAGATGAGGCCTGTAGGCCATTTTGTCACAAGTGGTGGGCACCATTGAGCCTTCATTTGACAACTGGTTGATGGATGCACCCAGAAATTAACCGGGAGATGGTGTCAGTAGGGCTGTTGCATCTACCTCCAGGATGGACTGCTGTAGTGAATGGTGTGACTAATAAGCCTGTGATGCAAATACACCTTGGCTGCACGTATTCTGAATGAAAAATAATTCGACATGCAACTATAGTTTAAGGGTAGACTTTATTAATTTTCATAACAGCTCAGAGGCACTCTGCATGAGGGTGCATAGCTGTCTATAAGACACAAGGCCTTCGTGCATAAACATTTTCTTTATTACAGTGGTATCCAAAAGCAAACACTTAAATCCACCTCTAGATATGCAGTAAAAATTACTGGAAAATGCAGTACCATAACAGTACCTTGTTTGACGAAGATTACTTCTGGAATTAGAAAGTGTGCTGCAGCTGAAATGCCCCTTGGCACAAACAATAATTTTCCTCTTTTTTATAGTAGTAGTTATAAGGTCAGTGTGGTCTACAGAAGTTGCATTTCTGTGTTAGCAAAGAGCATAACACAAATACAACACAAATCTAAAGAGAATTTCACAATGAACCACTCAAACATTCATAATTCCACACAGATAATTGTGGGAGATTTGGAAGATTGGACATATTACAATTACATAATGATGAAAAAGGCTGCTTCATATATTGTAGAGAATAAGAAAAACAACAAAACCGAGCATGCAACACTCATGTCACCTTCATCTAGTAGGAATTCACAGAAAAAAGGACAAACCAGCCATGTCTTCATTTCAATTAGAACAGGACAAATTCATTACAACCCTTATTGTTCCAGCAGTTTCTCACAATTACCGTAAAAAAATAATTGAAATTGACACAAACAAATCTTCTGGAAGCTCTGAATTGGTCCATACAACAAGTGGAGTATGTATGTGTGCCTTCTTGTCTGCCTGCACCCCCCTCCCTCTCTCTGTGGGGTGATAATGTTTCATGCTAGGGAAAGAGATGAGTCTTAACTACAGATCCAGTGCAGCCCAGTGCTCCAGTCTGAAATGGGGGACTGAGAGGCAGTACAGTACATTTGCGTACAGTGGTTGTGTTCTTTGTACTACATGAGGTAAAGGAGAGAGGTGAGGTGGAGGTTTCAGCAGTGATATCATCCTTCATCACTGTTGAGACTCAGTAACACCCATCTTTCCATGATTCATCTGAGATTTTATTTATGCCCAAAGACCTGTCAATAAAATATGAAGTTAGTCTTCATTCACAGGAGAGGCTATACAGATTAAGGTCATTCATCAAGTCTATCTGTGAATAACACTAATCTGATATTTGCTCAACAGCACCAAAAAAAAGTGTGATGATTGAAAAAGCATTAAACTAATTTGCACTGGTTAAAGGATGCAAACCACACTTCACTCAATTTCTCTACATCTCTTAACAGCATTCAGTTGAAGCGCTCACCTCCTGGGGGGCTGTGAAAGTCTGCTCCTGGTGGACGCCGTTGGTGCAGCCAGTCCTCGGCCCACTACCGGCCTCCGTGCCCCAGTTGAGGCTCTCCCGGGTAGGTAGGCTCCCCCATTGGCAGAGCCTGGGGACTGGACCCTGCGGACCCCTCCTGTGGGCGGTGCTTGGACAACAGGCAGACCTCTGGACGGCTGACGAGCCGCTGTCATGGAGCCCACAGGGCTCATGGCTTTCACTGGAGCCCGGAGGGAGAGAGGAGACTGGCCGTTGCTACGTAGCTGACTAGAAGTCATACCTTGAGTAGAAGAAAGGCATGGTGATATAATGGAATCTCAACCAGCTTAGACATTTATTTCAGACAGGTCAGAAAATGGCATTAAAAAGTAGCTTACAAATACATCAAAAAAACAACACTAATTATCAATATAGCCGAGTTCCAAACCCCATTTGTGGCAGCAAGGAGTTGTAGGCAAGCCTGTACTTTGGGAGGGACAGTATTGGGTTACCACGGTGAGTAAGTGTGCAGGAAAGCAGTGGAATACTTGTGTGGCAGGTGGCTGAAAGGGTTCCCTGGGTGGTAACAGGGTGAGGAAGGTTACCTGTACATTACCTGGGGTGTGTGAGGGAGGATGAGTAGTCAGGGAAGGGGTAGTTTTGGAGAACTCATAAAAGTAGCTGTGACCCATGTATGGGTTGGTTAATAGATGGTGATACCTATGGTATTGTAGCAGTTTGAGGTGGGTGAGGTTGTGGGCTAGGTGTGACTATAGGGCAAATTAGGGTACTGTAATAATACGTGGAGGACAGGTGAGGAGGGCAGGGTTACCTGTGGAGGGGGAGTGAGTCAGGCGGGACATGCGGTTGCCAGAGCTCTGGAGGTTAGCCTCCATGCTGCGGCTGTTTCTGACCGCCTCCAGGGAACGCAGGCTGGTGCGGGGGGCCAGATTAGGCATGCTGTGCCTCAACTCCTCTGGAACCACACATACACACCACATTTAACAACAGTATTAGCACATTGTGATTTTTCTGACAGATATTACGATTGTGGCTTACGATAAACCTTATTTTTGCTTTAGGGCTATATTTACTAATAAAGTGGTACCACAACAGTATATTGTGGAAATACATGTACTGCTCTATAAAGCAATGATGAATATTTGTTTCCAAATTCCAACATTAGTTTATTTAACTTTAAATCAATGTAACCAAGCACACTGAATTAATTCTTAAATAACACAACATCATTGAGTGTCTGGAATACTGTCAACAACAAATATATATATGTAAAAAAAAATTCCCCCAGCATGTGATAAATAAAACATACAAACAGCAAAAAGGAGTCCCTTCTTTTGCAACCTTTGTAACTATAAACAAACATTTATCTTTTCTGATATTCAGCACGGGACTTTTCAGTAGAGTCTCTCCTGACACAGCGCTAGTGTCACACAACAGGTAAATCGTAAATAACATGGAATGGAGCGACTTGATTGGTCAGCATTCACTGCGCATGCAAGCTCTATGCATGACCCTTTTCTTGCATTTAAAACAAATTTAAAGATACCCTGTATAATTTTATTTTTTAAATAATTGCAGCTGTTGCGATGTACATATTGCATTCTCTGATATCAATATTAATTCAATATATCGTTCAGCCCTAAATTGTATATATTATTAAAGTTTTGGTACAACAGCAATCTTTGAGTTGGTGACACTGATCTGTCTGACTTGCACCTAGTGTATGATACTGCATGATTAATGCCTACCCTCACTCTTGGCAAATTTGAGCAGCTCTGGGCTGGGGCCCTGGAGAGAGCGCCTGGGTGTTCTTGTGCGTGGGGCACTGAGTCGGCTGCTGTGTTCCTGGCTGTGGTTGGAGGTGGAGGGAGACAGGCACCGGGGTGAGCCCAAGGGTGAGGGAGTGAAGCGATGCCGACGTTGGGGCAGGGAGCAGAATTCATCTTCTTCGTCTTCCAGACTATAGCTGTCAAACTCCTGGTCACTGTAGGTGCCGCCCCGGCGCAGGGACTGCAGAGAGGCTGTGGAGCTGCGCCGCGATGCAGAGGCTGAGCTGGAAGCATAGTCCTGCCTCAGGCCTGAGACCAAAAACACAAACCAAGTTAAGACGCCTGTGCACACATGGAGCCATGCATACACACGCAAAAAGGATTAAAAGAATTAAATGAAAACCACACACAATTGGGTACAAACAGGGTCACGATTCTATCCGAGACACAAGCAAATGTTGGCACAAAGGCTGACATTGTTTGGTTAGTCTCTTTCTTCATCAGCTACCTGTCATATACCGTACTGTACTCTTTATAGACTTTAGAAACATATTTATGGTTGCCATCCAGAACACCATGTACATAACATCTCTACTCACTCTCCTCCTGTAGGCGAGCCATGATCTGGACGTCAGTAAGGTCCTGCAGCTTATAGCCCATGGAGATGGAATCATCTGATGTGCTGAGCTCACTATCTATGGAGGACTGGGAGCTCAAGGCTGAGTGCATGCTCATGAGGCCTGCAAACACAATGGGATAATTGTTACGAACTGCATCTCACACCTCAAAGGCAACAAAATATAGACCACACAAGTCATTTCCACTTCAGTCAGGTAGAAAGAGAATTATGAATGAGCGATGGCTCTGTCTGACAATCAGATGTAGCCCGTGTTTGGATGAACATGCTCCTCCAGCCCAGACACCATGACTTCACCACAGCCTTGTCCAGCACCATTAGTCTCAAAAGGACTGTCTGCTGATGATGCACAGGAAAAGCTGTATGTACTCCTGCCAGGCATGTCTGTCTGACACAAGCCTGATTTTAAAAATGGAGAAGTTGCGCACACTATTATGCTCCCATATTTTAATAAAGTTGTGACATGATGACCAACGTTTCGGCACACTGTGCCTTCATCAGCACACAAGCCTAACACTCAGACTGAGACAAACTAGTAATGACAACATCCAGGGGCATTTTGTTATGTAAACAGTCTGGGATTAGATAGGGTCACCAACCACAAGCCAAGCATTTACAAGTTCATGCAAAGATTTGTTATTTACAGTATAATGTTTGCACAACAACATGAGCATTGTTGGTCTTTGCACAGCGTAGTGCCACATATTGTTCACATAGCTTAGTAAAGCACAACATAAGACAATGTGGTATCTGCAATGTCAACTCTTCAACATTACTATTCAGATCCTTTGAGAAGACATTGTGATGCATTAGTGCACATAACATTTCAAACACATCAACTGACTTGCATCCTTACAGCACCCGACGCGAATCCCAGTGTTTTTGCCATGTTGAGCAGAAAATGATGAGCAGTGTGTTAATGTCATGCCATACCTGAGCTGCCACAGGTTAGTAGGGATTTGTTAGTTGATTTGTGGTACCCAGGAGAGGTCAGGCCTGAGCCTGCCGAGCCAGCCTCCGCTGATGGGCTGCTGTACATGTTCCTCCATCGAGAAGCTGCAGAGAACAGGAGAGGAGACATCAGATATCCCCCTGAGCACATCATATATGCTTCAATAATAATAAAGAGAGAGAACATAAAGAACAACCAAGTACTGATATCAAGTCTCATTTAAGAGTGAAGTTTAACACAATAACTTTATAAAACATTTAGTGTGATATACAGTGTAATAGCAGGTGTGCTCTTCTATACCTGTATTGGCAAAAAAGTTTTGACAACACAAAAATGAAAAATCCCAAAAGCATAGATAGGTAGGTCATTTCACACAAGTTTTGGGGACAACCTGGAAGATATCTTGCTTACATAAGTAACAAAAAATCTTCTTTACTTTCACTTGTTTCATACACCTTTACTGTTGGCTCTATCATCAGGCCAGACATATTGTTTGTCCAGTTTGGCCAAAACTCGCTCTGTGCCACCAGGCAGTTTCATAGCCTTACAGCGGGGTAATGGTGACATTTAAAAAGGAGCTGACCCAGGGGGAAGGTAATCCAACCCAGTCCATGACTTCATGCGGTCATTCAGCCCTGGTGTGAATAGCTTTGTTGTTCAAGTTCCGCAGCATGCAGGAAGTACGAGCTGCGAGCAAGATAAATAATGAATGGGGTGTGTTGGATCAAACACAACTTCTGTTGTACAGTACACACCTCGTACAAACTCACTGTAAGTTCTTGAGCATATGACTAAAACGCACACACACAGTATGCACACACATTCACCGTTGAGGTGAGCAGTAAATAAGACTGCAGTACATTCACAGAAGGGGGTAGACAGTCTCCCTGCAGTGAATGTGCTGAATTAGGTGACTTACAACTTGATCATGATTTAGGCCAGGTACCTTTAGACATGGGAATGGGATTGTTTTGAATTCAGGCTGTTGTTGTTGCTTAAAAGTTGCTATAGATTGAAAGTATGGATTAGCTTCGGGGCTTGCATAGAGATAAAATACTTTGGTTCAGGTATTTTCTTCAAAAAAATAGTTTAATGCAAAAAATGCATGGATATTATTTTATTTTTTTTAAGTTACAGTGCAAAGGTCTATGACACTGGTATAGCCTATATGATACTGAATGCATACACTGGTCCAAACGGCTGATCAGGGTCCGACAAGCCACTTCTGTCTCTGGGCTGGGGTGGTCAAGAACCTTCCGACACCACTTCAACGGAGACTCTGGGCCTGGATCTGCCACTTGCTTTTTTGGAGACACATACAACCTGAATAGAGGAGGGAGAAATTAAACAAATTAAATTAATCGCTAGAAATGAGAGCAATAACAAGGACTGAAAAGGAGGAGGATAGAGAGAAGGAGAATGAGCAGAGCAATGAGGAGATGGAAAACAGAGGCAGAGAAAAAGAAGTATGAGGCAGAAGTAAAGAAGTAAGCCTTATTGAACATGCTTGTCAAGAACGCCTGCCGCTACACGTCGAGCAGAATGTTTGGATAAGAACAAGCTAGAAGCTTAATATTTTCTACTGGCCTGTAAGGTATGCACCTAATAACATTAAGTGTGTAAGAGTGTCTACAAGAATGCATGACTTATAACTTATGGCAGAAACACATTAGCCATTCAGAACATTTAATCACCCAAGGATTGCCACTGAAAGGTTCTCACGAAAGGACTCTGTGAAGTAGTAAAGTTTTCACATAAAACAAACACCCAGGCTCACAAGTGTTTTGTCTGAACTAAGTGATGTAATCACAGCAAACAGTGAGTGAGTAAATACCTAAAGTAAGCGGTGGATCTTTCTACATCCTAGCCTGCATCCCATCACAGCCTAAAGCAACTTCTTTCTACCCTGTTTTGCTGAGGCCAATCCAAATCTGTCCTGTCTACTCCTGCCCAACATATCAAGCTTCCAATACATCCTAGCCTTGGTAGTGGCTAGCCACACTCAGCAGTAGCAGCAGTGGTGCTATGCTCTGTCTTTTGCATGATCCAGTCTCTAAATGAAGTGTCTTCTGTTTGGGCTCTGCAATCACTATGCATTACATTACACTGCAAGAAGACTCAAAAACAGGAGCAGCACATCTATTAAGGACCAATGTGCCAGCCAAGCCTGCTTCTATGCAGCCACACGGAGTGTCATGATCTGAAATCAAAGTTGTGACTGGCGCATAGGGTAGGTCCTATATATATATCTGTATCATTCCTGCTTTGCTTGGTGTCTGATGCTTTCTCTGAGATTTGTTTAATGTTGCCCCATGCTAGAGTCTGGCCCCAAAGAAAGCAAACAGCCATTGGTTCACCAGAACGTTTGAACCGGCGGTAACATGGGCTGGTCCTTTGAGTCGGACACACAAAGGCCTGCACTGACTGGTTCTGGACTAATCAACTACTAATCATCTTCCCATTGGGCAAACACAAAAGGACCCATCTCCCACTGGGATGAGCAACACTCCAGGCAGCAATATCCAGGTCACACGTCCTGCCAGAGAGCATAGCACTTCTAAAAGTCAGGAGCGTTGGAGTTTAGGACGCGCTGTGTCTTTTAGGCCTACATATGGAATACAATAGGTTGGAGGCATTTTGACATGTAGTTTTTGCATACAAGACTATCAACTCAAGTTATAATTTTCCATAAGTTAACAAACACAGTAGGGGAAAATGCCTCACTCAACTCAGGCATAGGAGGCTAGACAAAAAGACCACAATTTAGTCTGAAACAGAGTTAAATCATACATTCATTGATGCTCATATAGTGCTCTTGGATTGTGTGTCATTTGGGAGGCTCACTCTTCTCTTGCATAGATGGGGTGCTAATTATCAAAAACCCACAACAACAAGAGTTCTTTACGTTCCTTTACATTTCTGTCCCTGTTCCAGTCTTGGTCACAGAGGGGCCCCTGGATCACATGCTGTGCAATCCCATCCAAGGCAGTTTAGCCATGCAACAGCTTCCAGCCCAGAGCAGATCAGATTAGGTCCCTGTGTGGATTACTGGATGTTGTGGCAATGATAACCTCGCGAAGCACATATGGTATGGTTAATGATGTGAAGCTGAAAATAAGTCCTGAATGGTTTGGCTGTTAAGCCCCATGGCTGAGCTGCTAAAGTAGCTACCAGGAAAACAATATGGTACCTGTTTTAGACAATACAAAATGGACAGTGTAAACAATAATCTACTCTACTGTCTCTTGACTGATCTCTGGCATCACGAGGCAAAATAAAATTAAGATGGCTTATTTGTAATTAGTCTTGCATTACAGTTCCTTTTGGGTAATTAAATCCTGCTAATTAAATTCCAGCAAATGAGCCACGCTCTTCTTGTCCCTAAACAAGACTGGCTGGCATTTGGTAAGCATCAACTGGACCAGCATTCAGGAACAAACTATTGCCGATATAGCTTTGTTGATATTTAGGACATTGTATAACAAGGCTTGAGGATGACAGATCTAGGCCTGGTCAAGTCAAATCACACACATCTGAAGTGAATTATTAAAACAAAATAAATAAATAAATAACTGGTTGTTTTCTCCAGCTCTATAGAAGTAAGCCTAATGCATTTCTCACTCTGTAAGTCTAGCCAAGCAACAATAAAGAACAGTTGCTCTGTGTCCAATAGAAAGCTGCCAAGCAAGTGGCAGTTAGGTCATGCTTGTTGATTACCCAGCATATGAGAGCTACTGTAGTCTGTAAGAGCCAAGCTCAGCTGAAAGGGAGCACCAGCCTCCTCCCTGACTAAATCACATTGCCTTGGCAAACCAGGATGCCATTTCTTTTGCTGCCTATACCTCACTCCAGTGTCTGTTTTCTCTCTCCCTTCTCCATCACTAACCCCTTCTCTTTTCCTCCTAGTCACACATTCAGAGTTGGTGATCAAAGAGTTTGCCACTGACAAGAATAGCTCAGATAAGAGCATTCTCTGGATGGGAGAGGGAAAAAAATCTCAAAATTCTTACATGCATTCTCTCTCTGCCAAGCATTACGTCAAATTTCAATTACATTGTCCCTTGGGGGAGTAACCCACTTTAAAGACAGAGGTTAAACTGAACAGCCACAAGTGATTCATTTGGCTGCAACGGCTGTTCTTTGTATACACATGCAAACATAACAGATAACCCTGAGTGTGACATCACTGTGACCTGTGTAGACAGCAATCAGCATCTCTCTCCAGTCTCCACTAATATCATATGCTCAACATATTTTCTATGTTCTTCTTATCTCTCTCATCTGCAATGATGAAAGCAAATTGGTCTATCCAGCTTTGACAGAGCTAGATGAAGGATAAAACAAACAGGTGGGATAAGGGGAGGCTGTCAGAGCCTAGCTGGAGACCAGAGACAAGCACAGATGATGAAACCTACCAACTGTCCTCGCCCTCTACCTCTGCACACTCAGCTTCCAAATCTAGGACATCCACTTCGTCCAGGGCAGATTGGTCCAGCCCTGAGTCGCTCTCTGCAAGTGTCTCTGACTCATAACTATCCTGAGAGGGGCTCTCCGGCGTCTGGGTTTGCACCTGGCTCTGTCCTGGTCCATTACTGCAGGGCAAGGTCAGAAAGCCCCCGCATGGCCCACCATCCCCCTCTGCCTCCAGCCTGTTGGCCACAGGGAGAGGGGACATCTCTTCGCTGCTGCTGCTGTCCGGGGGGGGGGACAGCTCAAAGTCTCTGTTGCCCAGCTCACCGCTGGGCTCCAACATGAGGTGGGAGTTGGTCACCCCTTGACAAGAGAGCCTCTCATTGATATTGGTGCCAGCTGTGAGGTTGCTGTTGCTGCTGGCTCCTCCGTGGAGAATGTTCTTGCTTCCCCTGTTGCGGAGTGCCTGGTTCTGGACCTCCAGTCTATGAACGAGCTCCTGCAGCTTGCGGACCTCCTCCAGCTCCACCCCTGCTAAGTCCTGCTCCTCCTCCCCGTACCCAGGCTGGGAGCTCTCCATTAGGCCACTGGAGCTGCCATTATCAGGCTGTTGGACCACAGTGGAACTGTCCGGAACCACCATGCTCCTACTCTGCTGGGAGGAAGGAGTCACAGAATGATAACAGTGCCAACCCTGATGCTAACTTGATCATTTACGACACAAGAAACACCATGGGGGACCACGCTTGATAGGCCTACATGCATGCACGTTACTTGTTATTAGTAAATACACGATTAGAGTATCGGCCTTTGTAATGACTGTAAACAATAGAGCAGCTACACAACACAGGACAACTGGAAACTAGAGATAGAGGTTTTCAGTAAAATTATTCAGAGACATGCAAACCGTTTGGACGGGATCACGCCGCTTCCCCACCTTGTTCATATTTCAACGCTAACTAGCTAATTTCAGCTAGCAATCAGTAATTACCTCCCGCCAATCATTTTGCTGTAGTAACTCTGCAACTGCAACTACTACTAGCTAGCTACTGATGCACACTGCATCAAATACAACCCCGAGCTGTGATACTGCATTAGTTGTAATGAAATATATGAATTCATAAGCATAAGTTTTCAATTTGGTTAACGCTAGCTTAGCTCGGCTAGCATGCTAGTAGCAAAACAATCCTACCGGTGAGTGAGCCGTGTTATCCCTGCGAGGTGATGGATCTTGCCCGCTGCTAGTCAGAGCTTAAACTCTTCTATGCACCAGCGATTGCATGAATTAAGCCGATAATTACAACCACTGTCTATGTAACTCGTTATAGAAATGGTCCAAAGCTGTATGATTGTCTAGACACCGGAATAACCCTAGTTAGTCCATGTCCTGTTGTTGCTACAGCTTCACCAATAACGTCCACCATCTCTATTTAGCTAACTAGCTTGTTGATAGACTTTAGTTAACCCAATGATCAGACCTACAGCAGTACTAGCCCCTCCCCCTACGTGTTTCCATGTTATTTGGCGCCCCCTATGGGACGCATCAGCCTTGGAGCAGCAACGACAGACCCGCAGCCAGAGGACCGCAGCGAGAGGACCCTTGTTCTTCCCCGACTAAACGCTAGATGGCGCTCTAATACTGACGTCCTGTCCCCATTTCAGTATTTTCTTCAATTTGAATTCTAAAACTAGATATTTCTGTAACCATGGGCAGCAAAAAAGGGCGCATCATTTCTCTACATCAAAATGTATTACCTAAAATGACACATTTTCATAATTTTAGGACAGAGGAAGTACGTCAGACGCATCGCAGAAGACTATGTCTTCAAAATAAAAGCCCCCCTCCATACTGTGGAGGTTCTGTTGATGCCTTTGAATCTTTCTCAAAAATATACGTCAAACTTGACAATTACCCAGCCAAACTAATTTATGAAACTTTTAGCAATATTTATATGTGAGCTGATATTTTATACTCTGTTTTTGTATGCCATTTCCCCCCCTATTTGGTTGGTGCGTAACTTGGAAGTAGTCTAATGAGTTACTTTTAATAAAGCCTAACTTAGGCTAACTCTGTTATTTAGGGCAAGTAACGAAGTAGTTAGGAAGAGTTATGACAAAAAAAGGCATAAATAATCGGTTTCCTCAGTGAAGGTACTATATATTGTTTTTGCTTGATTACATCCTTTTTGCTCCTAAAAAAAGATTCTCTCCTATATATAAGAAATTATTTTTCTCCAAAAAAAAAGGGTTCTTACTGGAAAAAGGTTATTTCCCCTTAAATGTTTCTCTACCTCCATGCTGTAATAATGGTGTTATTTGATTGACCAATGTTGACCTAAATGTTGTATTTTAATGTTTTTTCCCTATTGTGGATTTTATCCCCCTTTGTCTACAGCATCCTTAACAAGGAAAGTGGTGTTTAAACAGCCTGTGAGTTGGCCTTGTTCTTGTACTTCCTGTATTGTATTTATTGTGTGATGCCCCTAGAGGCCAGAATTTTTTTTGCATGTAGCTTACTCGCCTGTGCACACCTACATCCATGGTGCACACCTGTCTGTGGTGACTGCAGCTATAATTACTCTGTTCCTTTGTGTCGCCACACCCTGAAGAAGGCGCAAGCCGACATGCGTTGGTGTGTTTTTTTAATAATTCTAGCCCATTAAATTAAAGGCCCTTTACATTTTTCAAACCTACCTTGAGTGCCTGGATCTGGATTTTTTGGGTCATAACTCTTCCTCTCTCTTTGAATAGTATTCCCTTCCATGAGCACCGGTGGTTTGAGGGACACGTAGCGCTCCTGCTACCTCTCTCTCTAACGAAGTAGTTCGTTTGACATTTTACTTTTCCCAACACTAGAAATGATGTCCTATGCCCTCATGTTTTCTTAAATGTATTGGCCTATTATACCTAGACTATATATTTTTTTACATCTCATCAATGTTGATATTAACGTGATTCATATGCCCTCATACTTTCCTAAATGTATAGGCCTGAAGTCTAAACATGTTCCTTTGTTAATAATAATAATTATTAAACACTTTTCAAAACAAAGTTACAAAGTGCTGTATGGGTGCAGAGCAAAAGCAAAGCAAAATTAATGTACAGTAGGCTATACATCCAAAATGCATCATGAAGAGAAACACCGAATAGTTTGCACAAATTATGAATTTTAAAATAGGCTATGTACATTGTCAATATAAAAGAACACAATATGAGTCTTACAATAAATTGTTATGTTTATACCTCAAGATTATGAAAATGTGTAATTTGAGTTAATCATTTTAGATGTAGAGAAATTAGTTACCCTTATTTGCTTCCTAAGATGATAGAAATATATAGTTTTAGACTTCAAATTGAAGAAAATACTGAAATGCGGACCGGGTCCTCTCGCTGCTGCTCCAAGGCTGCAGGTGGTGTAGTCCCTATTCTAGGCACCAGGTGTCGCTGTTTGTTAAACGGCGGTGACGCCATAAAGTAAAGAACACAAATGTTCACTAAATAGTTGATTTGTAATGGTAATAGTTAAAAGGTAATAATGATTGAACGTCATTCTCCTGTAAAGAAACATAGCAGTTGAACCATGGGGCAAACTAGGTGGTTATTAAGCCACACATACCGGTGTGAGTGGTACACCGGCGCATTAATATTTTAATGAACTGTCATGCGGTCACAGGTGTGCTTTCATCAGGTATTTTATATTATCTTCGAACTTGACTCAGCCAATCAGAACTGAGAACCGGAACTAGCTGGTTTGTTTCAAATGGGGAAAAGATGTTTCTCAGAGCCTATCAGCCACAGAACATGTCCAGTCCATGTCCAGGCAAGTAGGCTATAGGTCAGGAATTTAGGAGGGAATATAGTGCCTACTTATGATTCCTTAAAATTACGTAACGAGATTGTGGAACCTGTGAAAAAAGTCACAAACAGCACATCTGTATTTTTCGAGAGCATGTGTTAACAAGCAAGCAGATGTAGGCTATGTGCTGGGCCTTCCATGTCTTGTGGCATATTTACACTGACGTAGGTATGCAGCTGTGGTCAGGCTAGTCAGGAGAGAAGGTGTGGTCTGAATACAGCACAAACAACTCCTATAGACTGGAGAAATGGATATCAAGTTATTCGAAATAGGTTTATAAAGTTTATATCCTCGTATTATCAACTGCACATAATAGTCTGTGTGCTCAAATTAGTCTTCATGGTCTTAGTCGTCTTTATCCTGGGCAGCATGTGGACAGATATTGGCAAAACACGCAAAGTAGACCCCCTGCTTGAAGTCTACTTTCTGTTTTTGTTACACAATCTGAACATACAAGGAAGCAGTGATGACATCAAAAGTTCCTGTAGCCTATAACTTGTTGGGTGAGACAATAATGCTGTGCGCTATCACACTATTGACAGAAGAACACGTGGATCAAACACAGCTGACACCAAGAAGACAGGCAAAATGCTCCAAGACAATCCAGTTACATCCAGATTACAATTACAAGGACAACAGGGACAGTTAGGTTTTTTAGTAGCATTGCTCCATGACTGGCTTTGTTGTCTGGTTTTGGATGCATTACATCTGATAGTAGGTCTGTTTCTTCCTCTTATCATTTAGTTGTGTCCTCATCTGTCCCCCCTCCCTGTCTTCTACTGCAATCTCTAGCATGTACTCACTTTGCACAGACAAGCCTGATCCTCAGAGACCACAGATAAAGAAAACAACATAGTCTACATTCCTTCTGTTTTTGGAGGCTTCATAAAAACAAGTATCCCTTTGACATAAAAGTGCATTTTTCACGACAACATCCTGTGACTGGCATCATTTCAACTGAAGGAAAATTGTAAATCTACCTAACTCTTTACATAGGTACTGGAAATCTAAATCCCTCTTAAAGCCTCATCAGATAGTAGAAAGTATGTCTTTGCTCTCAAGTACTTGCACGCTGCAATACGAGCATGTTCAAACAGGCCTGTGGTGGAAAAACACAGCCGGCACTGTCTTAATAAATCCACAGACATACTCTGAGGGGGGAAAAAACAGACTTGCTCAAGCATAGATCCATTAGACTCCTTTCTCCTTTCTCAAAAACATGTGTGCACACTGCAAAGGCATGTGAACATATCACCATGCATATTACATGCATGTTCCTCATTAATACAAGTAAATGCAAGGCCCCGGTCCATGAAGACTAAATTCAGCAGTTAAAACTCACTTCTCCAACCTGGTATGTATGATTCACACCTGCAGGTCTAGACCTGCTGTAAAACCAGATGTCGGAGGTGTCCTGCATGCTGACTGGGTCTCACTGAACCACACAAAACTCAAGTAGCCTACTTACATAGTTCATGTGCAACTGAGGCACATTATTATTTTCTTATACAAAAAAAGATACCAGTTTCATGGAAATGGAACCATTCCATTACACAAATAAGAAATGTTATACCTGGCCTGAACTCTGGGGAGAAAATGTGTTGCGATAACTGAGCTTACCAAGTAAATATTTTCATTTTTGTTTGTCACTCATGGTGCTTATGTCATATCCATCTCACATTACACAGTCCTGTCCTGACTTGACCCGTTCAAATATGCTTTGAACAAACCTATACCCTGCACAAGACGATTTAACAAGAACGTTTGATAAAAATTAAATAAAGCAACACGGGCATAGCATTTTGACACATTGATTTTTATTCAAACAAAAATATCTTCTTTTGTGGTATTTTAAAGAATATTTCCTGGCACCAATTACAAGCATACATTATGATGTTGTCAGCAATAGCATTTTATTGATGGAATTCAACTGACACAAATATTTATGATTTTTCTTTTTTTTTTACCTACTCTCACATCGTTATCTCTTTCTCTGTTCATCCCTTTATAGACTGCATGAAAAAGCACAATAAAATACATCCATTGCTTTAATTTTACACAGGATGACAACCAGATCTTAACCCATATAGCATCAAATTCAATTCCATTTTAGTTCAACATGGTGGTATAAGCAGAGTGGAGGAGCAGCAGGTAACAGCAGGACCGGAGAAGAGGAATCATGGTGGTTGTGTTTCATTTGGAGCCTGCTTTCTTCTCCTCCTCGATGTCTGTGTGAGCAGAGACAGGGACAGACAGAGACAGAGATGAGATGATCAATATGTAGTGTGGTTTGCAACATAAAAACAAGCCCAAAGTTCTTGTCATAACATGGATCAGGAGAACAATCAATTTCCCCCTAGAGCTACACATCTGAATATTGTGATTAGTCTACTTGTTCAAGATACTAACAACGATCAGATTGTCTTTCAGCAGATGATGTGGGAGAATCTGAATTTCTGGAATTCTGATACTTACTAGTGGCTGGATCAATATTACACTTCCAATCATTTATTTTGAATTGAATTTATTTAAAAGGATGCTGATTTGATCCCTATGCAGTAGACCTGTGTCTCAAAGCCCTAGTGTGTAAAGTACTGTCGGTGGTCTGTGTTTAAACATTATACTGACCCTAACCCTATCGAAAACAGTTCTAAATCGTAAGTTCTGACGTACGCAGAACGGAACGATACTTTTCTGAGGCATCAGCATCAAATATAGATGGTGAGTATGATCTGGCGAAGCAGGGCTGAAGCAGCTGGTGCGACAGATGGTTCCACTCCTGAGTTTGGCTCTGTCACTATTAATCTACCAGAACTTCCAGTCAACGGTCAAGTGTCTCTCAAAGCACAAAGCTCTTCACACCGTTTCAGAAGTCTGTCTAGAGAATCAGCTGGAATGCCAACAACTAATATATAATGTCTGACTTCACAGTATGATTTCTGCAGCAATGTATGAAGCCGGTGTTTGGCAGTGTCCCCAACAGTGTCCACTACTTCTGTGCTAATACCTGGGGTGCTTTCCCACTGACGATGAGTCAGGGTTGCTGTCAGATTGAGAAAGAGCAGGAATTATTCAGCAGGGACAGGATCAGGGTTTTGCTTTAAAGCATCATTGAAGTTTGGTAGAGGTTTGGGTTGTGTAGTTACCTTGACATGATGTAACTCCAAATATTGGCGAGATATCTTCAATAGTTGCTCCGTAGCTTCAAACACTTCTAGCACACAAATGAACGTGAACAAAGCGGATTCTGCCAATGTATAAAAGAACAAAATCCGATGCAGCGTTTACAATGATTGGTAAAGGTACTATTTTCTTCATCCCCTATTCAGCTGGCTTCAGGAGTGGGTGTGGACATTTGGACCAATCAGCAGGTCGTTTCTTACACGCGCAAACATACAAACACGGTGATTCGGTCCCGGAAGCAAACTACCGGATCATCTTCCTAATTCAAATAGTAAAATCAACACGAAGTTGACCTTTTTATTTCCAAAAAACGCTGAATCGGGTTTTGTTCTTTTATACATTGGCAGAATCTGCTTTGTTCACGTTCGTTTGTGTGCTAAAAGTGTTTGAAGCTACGGAGCAACTTTTGAAGATATCTCGCCAATATTTGGAGTTACATCATGTCAAGGTAACTACACAACCCAAACCTCTACCAAACTTTAATGATGCTTGAAGTTAAACTCTGCCCTTCCTGCTGCTTCATGTCAAACTGTATCCGAACTGAGGCTGGACTTTGTCCTTTCTTATCTATGCCTCTAAGCTCCATCAAGTGACTACAGTCAATTTCTATAGCTCTGTCTGTCTGTCGGTCGGTCGGTCCACAAAAGTGTCCCACCCCGTAGCGGCCACAGTTTTCGCCCAGAAGGCTGAAATTTGGCATGGAGTTTGGTCATGACCGAAGGTAGAGCTGAGTAACTTTT
>OMLI01101791.1:0-13661 GCA_900302605.1 Rondeletia loricata
TGGGTCAATTAAAATTAGTGTGGTTTTTTTCACAAACACTTACGCAAGTTAAAATGACAGTACATGAAAATACACTGAGTTCCATTGATGCAATCTAATTCTGACATCGAGTTGTTAATTTACTTGTCATTTGTAGAAAGAGCCAACATATTTAGATTATGCACGGCATGGATTTGTAGTGATAGTTTTGAGACGTTTTTTCATAGACAGGTAGATGAAGAGGTTTTTAATATCCAAAATATAATTTCATAAATAGACTTGTCATGAATGAATGGGGCAATATGCCATTGGAAATGTTTACTGAAGGAAAACAAGTTATGAGGAAAGGGATGCTGGGAGTGTAACTCTGAAGCGAAGTGATTGTTGTGGCTCCTCTCTGTTTGGCCGGGATGACAGATCATGACATCACCAGGTCACTCCTTGGGCGCTTTGACTGAGATTAAATCAGATTAAGCGTCAGAGTAAACACACACACACGCACACGCACACGCACACGCACACGCATGCATATCTTGCTTTTGCAAGAGAGAAGACAGACGGATACACAAACATACTAAAAGTCAAGTTTTCCTGTTACACGAGACCACATAATCTGTCTGTTTCCTTTCTGTTACCCATTTCATCAGAAAAGTAGCCTACATATTTTAATGTATTTCAAAATAAGTGCCACGATGATCCATGTAAACTCGATAAATCCGTTAGTGTGACAAGGTCATCATCAGTGCGGTGTGAACGAGGGAGAGAGAGGAGGCTAGTGAGGAAGGCGAGTCATGTGTCCGGTGGCAGTCCTTCCACGAGGGCAGCATCCCGATGTGAGCGAGCGCACCACATGACCTGCCGGCTCGCGGACAGTGGACAGAACCAGCCTGGGAAACCTCGCGCACGGTTCCGAATCAGTGTTTTCATTAACGAATCGGTTCGTTTCCAGCGGGAAGTTAAACAAAATGCGCATTGCATCCACGGGAAAAGGACAACAGCGGGTAAGTGCATACTAAATTACACTGCGCAAGAAGTTGCCCAAAAACCCCACCTTTGGCTCCAAAACGTGTTTATTATGTATTCATCAGTTTTATCGATGTCATTTGCCACTTGATCCCATATATACGGTTGTCAGTAAGCTGCCTGTAAGGTCTGAACCTGGGAAGTCTAATTTAAAAACAGGTGCGCTCATTCCTTTTTAAACTTCTGTGAATAATGATAATCTGTCTGAAAAACGTTGTTTTGCATCAGAACTTTGCAAGAATATATTCGTTTTTAGATGGAGATGGTGCGGTTTATACTCCTGATGCAATGAATTTAATCTGGTAGACTGAGTTTCCTCATTGAGTTTCAGTCACATCAGTGACACTGCTGGTATCCCTGCTGTTGATTAAAATGTAATTTGGGCTACTGAAATGTTGTTGGACTCCAAAAAGATTCCAAAAGTTATTGGGGTCATATGATTTGCTCTCTGCCCTGAATATGATAACATAATTAATGATAACAAACCCTGAGGGTCTCTATCAGGCTTGAATCAGGATGTCACCCTGAAAGCTATCTGTGGAATCACATCATGTCTTTAACAAAAAGATGATTTATTTTAGGTTACTCAAAGTGTTTTTCCCCCAGGCGTAGTAAAGCCATGTTAGTGTATGTTTGGAAGATTTGTATTATTGCATTTTAACTTTAACTTAAAGTGGGTACTATTCACCTTGGCTTGTACAGTAGGATGAAGGGGAGCACAATTGGCAAGATAATGTTACTTAAAAGACATGCACACACAACCTTTCTCATGCTGTCATTCTACTCTTTCTCTGTCATTTGACATATTTAATACAGCTCTATATTTAATATACAGTGAGGAGTGGAGGATAGGACAATGGAATGAGAGAATGAATACTGAACAGATAAGGCGACCAGAGAGCTTAGTAGGCCCTGATGATTCAGGTTTTAATTCTTTTTTGTTTTTGTGAGTTGTAAACTTACGCAGAAAACACTCATTTTGTTTTGAAATATTCAGTATAAAAAGATTTGAAATGATGTACTGTTCCTGAACAGAGACAAACTGAGTGCTTTGAAACACGCGTGTCTTGGTGACTGAAAGTATGCGCCTTCCCGGTGTTTCTTTGTTGGTGGTGCTAAACCAAAAACATATACTTCCACAGTCCAATGTCCAAAAGGCAAAAGGTAGCACACACAGAGGTTTACAAGACACACGTTTCCTTCAGATTTTTGTTTTGCATTGTCTTGCCTTTTCCCTCTTTTTTAATCTCTACTTAAAATTGTGGTACACCCCATCAGACAGGGCACTAATTTAGTTTATTTACCAATAAAAACATGAACCACATTGATGTCTAAAATTACAGTTGCAAAATTCTAAATGTCTAAATGTATTTCGCAAAGTAAAGTTTAATTGAGGCAGAAAACAATAAAAAGTAAAATATTTGCTTTAACTTTAACATACTTTATTATATACTTTTCAGTGTTCTGAGTATTTTCTTAATTATAGAAGAGCATTGCAGAGTTTTAACAGCATATTGCGCCCTGCCATCTTAACTCCAGATTAACATTTGGTCATCATCACACATTGACCTCGATCACTGCACACAACAGAGGGAGTGATGGTAGGGGAGAAGTTTCAATTAGAAGGAATAAGGCCCAATGCCAATATGATGCTGCCACAGAAATAGAATGGATAGAATGGTCCTTCCACTGTTTGAGGTGGTAATTTGGCTAGTACAGCATAAAATGGCGATTATGGAATTTTAAGGGTTAATTTCTATGGTGACAACACAAGTCTGGGCATTAAGGCCGTAAAGTCTGTCACACTCGCTTGAGAACTGTGCAGATGTGCTGTGCTGTGGCTGTAGCCTAAAATCAGAATAAAATAATTCTGAACATTTGAATCTGTGTGCCAGGGTCTGTCAAAACTCAACTGAAGGCTGACGTTAGCGACAAGGTTAACGTAGCATTATCAAAGATTGTACTTCTCTCGCTAGCTCTTCTAGTCAACATTAGCATAGTAGCTCTCCTCTCGCCTCAGCAACTTGCCGTAAGTCGGTTCATACGGAAGCTAGCCCAATTGTACACATAAAAATGGCCGCTGTTCTGTGGATGCTGCACATGTGCTGGTTCTGTTGTCAGATGTTTTCATAAGTGTGTGTGTTCATCAGTGCATTCCAAATGTGGCCTGTGTCTGACCACTGTATGATGTATTTGCCACTGTCATGACAGACCTACAGAGTAATTTCAGAACTGCTGGGCTGCATGTAGTCAGTTCAGAGCTATAGTATTGATCAAGTATAGAGTTGGTCCAGGATAACTAACCCGGTTCTCTCACCATTTATTTAGTTGTGATGCTTTATAATTTGAGCTCCCCTTCTATTGACTGTGTTCACATTACACAGAGAAACAGTGCAGCCTGAATAGAAGTTATTATGATAAAAGATTGCTTCTTTACCTGGAAACAAACAAAATCTTTAAAATGTGACACTAAGGTTTTAGAACAGATGTGAGTGCAGGTCAGGAAAAGGAAGAAGGAACCATTCAAGAAAAACCTGCCACTAAACCCTTTTTCCTTTCATTGAGCATGTGAATCTAGCATTCCTAGGCAACGGACGCCCCCAGGTTGTTTGTAACTGCAGATACAGTAGATTCTGGTGAGGATGAAAGTTTTTTCAAAATGTCACCAAGTCAAAAAAGTTTATTTTTAGATTTGTATCATCAAGACTCAAATGCCAAAAGACCAAAATACCCAAATTCTATGATATTTTGATTTTATACTTTCAAAAGGCCTGATATGGAAGTAAGTAAGGATTTGTTCATTTTTGTAATAAACTATATGTGAAAAGTTTCATTCCAAAATGAGATAAACAGCATTTGCAAAATGTGACACCTATTCTTATAAGATGGTTGCTGATATGAATGTAGAACACATTATGGAACTTTAATGAAGTGATTAGTGTCTTAACACCTTAACTTACACACTTGCAACATTTTTGAGGATGTAATCATCTATGTTTTTCAAATATTGAACCACACGCATCAGGAAAGTGTTAGCATTTTGGAATAAAAACCTTCATATTAAATTGTGATCCATAACTAGTCCTTTGGTTTATACAGGCATGTTCCAGTCCCACACATCTAGCCTAATATTCAGTTGGATCTTACTCTTGATGGACGCAAGTTCTATTACTGTTTGTTGCTCAGGGTGCTTTGTTGTTCTGGCACTGCATCCACAACAGCCATAGCAACTTATGAATGATGCCACCAGATCATCACTTCACTAGAACTGTATTGATCAGATGGGCTAAAAGCAGGAGGTTGCTGCAGTGTTGTGATATTTCAGTGCATCCATTCAATGTTGACTGCCATCTCACAGCCATTGCAGATGTAGCCTACCTGTATGTTGAGTTTGCGTGCATTGTACATTGTTAAAGCTGTCTTAAAAAGTAAAGTTGAAGAGAACAAAGTAGCCTAGACAGCAAAAGAGATGGAGACTGGGACAGAAATAGGCCTGATACAGAGAGCCATGTGACATTGAGAGAGAAACCCAATCTGTGCCCTGGTTTTCGGAACTCCACTGATCAATGTCAAATATTGATGTCTCCATATCTGGGTTGTCACATCACAATGAAGAGGCTAGCTTCAGTAGTCAGTATTGTACACAGACGGTGTGGATTTAACACACCATCATGAAACCATCCAGTCAAATGTATCATAACACGCACCTAAAATAGTTCATGGAGCAAGAATAGGATGGGTCCATGACCTTACTCAAGACCTAGGCCATTGAACATAAGGCTTTAAACGGCTATTCCAGGCCTATGTTACTTAAAGCACATTATATTCCCCAAAACTATAGCAGACTTTAGAAAATGTTAGAAACAGCTTTCAGAAGTGTGTTTATTGAGATGAAATCCATGAAATAGCCTAGACATTTTATGCAGAGCTATGAAAACGTTCAAAAAACTTAGACCTAATTCCTCATTGTTTTGTTTCATATTACCAGGTGTCGTTCTAGCTATGTCAGCTATACAAGTGTAGAGGTGTGTCAAGTGAAAGCTACCACTATAGGTTAAGCCAAGGCCACGTTTTAGTGATCACAACTGTTGTTGTTTTGGGGCAGGCACATTAAACCTTGTCCCAGAACTGGAGCTTTCACCTGGCTAGCTATAGAAGCTGTTGAAGTCTTCTTTCCATTTTCCATGTGAAGCATTTGTTTTCAAAGTGTAGGCACAGTGAGGAAGAGAGATCACACACATGACAGGAGAGGGAGAAAGAAAGAGTGAGAGAGCAAAATGAGGAGGAGAGTAGTTTATCCTGTGGCTTATTCAATGACACTGAAATCATATTCCCTGCAATCTGGCTACATAACACCTTAATATGGTCAGATAATCTCGAGAGAGGACCGGGGAGAGGCGGCGCAGGGGATGCAAGGCAAGAGACCCAGGATGAAAGGAAGGAGAGAAAGATAAGTAGGGGGAAATTTATTAGTGGGGTCCTGCAGGAGAATTATTAGAGGGCTCACCAAAGCAGTGTAGGAGGTTTTTGGGTGAGTGCAGCACTCCAAATTCTTACTGATTCAAACCAGTGAGTGATCTAATGCAATCAAGATGGGTTCACCAACTTTGTCTATGTCTTCTTCTGGCAACACAATGAACTCAGACAAATTGTCTCATTGCTTCTGAGTCAGTGGCTATGATAAAATAATCCACAAACCCTTGATGATACAGCCAGAAGCGGTGCT
Organism: Rondeletia loricata; assembly: GCA_900302605.1. Taxonomy (NCBI): domain Eukaryota; kingdom Metazoa; phylum Chordata; class Actinopteri; order Beryciformes; family Rondeletiidae; genus Rondeletia; species Rondeletia loricata. Next base: position 5,729 of record OMLI01101791.1, read on the forward strand.
TTATGTTACCAGGGGTTCTTGGGTAATGTTGCTCGCTCTTTATTACAACGTCAGTCCCTCCAGGAATTTGCAATTTTGCGATAGCAATAGTTAAAGTAATAATCCACAACTTTTTAATATAAAGAAAGGTCAGTTTTGCTACTCTCTGTCGCAGATTGATACCATACAATAGTGATGCAATCTGTACCCAGTTCATGAAAGCGTTTACATTTGCTGTTCTAAGCACCCAGTATCGGGTTGGAAATTTCTGGGGGAAATCCTCTTACGTTCATGGAAACAGCAACAGCGGTTTGTTTGGAATAAATATAAGAAGATCTGGGTAGTTAGCATGAGCAGCGATAGCTGCCATGGCTGAACAGACAAAGAAAAGACCGGCACCTACGGAAACTCAAACCTCATCAACACAAAATCCAAGGAAAAATAAACGAATTAATCACTCGGAGGAAGGCAAGTATGCTGAAAAGGAAAGTGACCATTTCTAAGCCCAAAGTAGAGTGAACATTGGCATTGCCTTTCCAAGATGAAAAGCACTCAGAGGAGAAGAAGAGACTGAGGAGACTGACTGTTGGTCAGAAGAACACAAAGTCTGCACACAGTCTGCCTAAAACATAAATGGGCACCTTTTAAATGAAACTATACAGTTTTATGTTTATAAAACATATTCAAATGGACTGCTTTTATTTGGTGCTTACTGTGCTGATATTGAGTTTAAGTTATATTTATAAATACTGAACCCTACTGTTATCAGTTTTTCCTTTGTTTTTCCTTTGAGTCCATGTTGTCCTTGTTCAGAAGATATAAAGAATAAGCACTAAAGTATCTCCAGTAGTTTCTGTGATATGCAGATGCTTATTATGCTTATTATCACAGCAAGTAATTATCTTAATTGTTAATTTTGCAATTTTAATGTGGAAATCAATATTATTTCAGAATCTAAATAAATAGCATTATGCTAACACTAACTTCTTGGGTCCTGCACGAATACCAAGTACATTTAATTTAGCCTGATATCGGGACAATTCCCAATACAGGTGCCTCACTAACTGTAATGTAATATCAGGCCTTTTATCTACTGCAAATGTTACCTGGCTTTGGTTAAAGCACTCTCAAATATTAGTACCCCCATCCCCTTCCCAACCGTTATCATATAAGGCAGTGCTGTGGATCTGACACTGCCCAGGGTGTCGTGAGAGTGTGACGCGACAACTTCACACAGACAATTTTCCCAGACAACCTTGCATGGGTGTTCTCACATAAGGGGTCATTTGAAACATTTGCCACCTCACAACGATAAGGGTTACAGGCTACACAAAGGCACGTGTATACTCATGTTGCACACACACACACACACATTCCCTCACCACCTCACCCAGCTACTGTCATCAGCTGTCCAGCACCACTCCAGCCCAATCACAGAGATAGCAGACCTGACAGCCTGTGTATTTGGTTCCATTGGCAGGAACTACAGCACAGGCACCAAGGTCAGGACTGCCTTCTCAAACACCCTGAACCCAAGCCTTGCAGAATCTGTCTCCACCATTTTGGGGGGAATGATAACCTTTAAGGGCGACACTGCTCAGTTTGAGAATTTGCAATATTCCAGTGACCTTGGAAAGTTCAGTCAATATTTGTGAACATGTTCAACTTTCTCCTAACACCAGAAGCCAGAGAATCAAGACTTAATTCTGAGATGTCATCAAGGTGTACTGCCTGGAGTTGCTCCGTTAACAATTTCTGACTGGTTGTCTAGCTTATGAGCCCCTTCAGAAATGTGCAAATATGGAGTCAAATCAACTAGTCAAACCATTTCCCACAATTATTGCAAAGGCTTTTTTGTCCTGTTCCTGAACCTTTACTACAGAAAACCTATCACATCCCTCTAAAAAGGCCAGGGACCATAATTTTCACAAATTATGCAATTTCACTACATTTACCAGTATAATAAAAGCACTCCTTAACCAGCAGATATTATATTCAAGCAGTTTGGTAGTCACAATATACTCCATGAAATCCTGGATTGGCTTTTACACCCTTGTGACCTTTAGTTTATAGCACTTGTACAGTTCTGAAGTTATGAGATGTAACCCTATCCCCTGAAAATCATCCTAAGTGACATAAAACATTTGCAAGCCAGGCAGACTATTCTATTTAATTTCCAGTTATGCCACTGGTGACTGTGCGCTAATATATACTACTGAGCTGAAAAGGGATAAAAAAGAGGTTTTGTTGATACTCACACTAAAAAGGGTTGTCTTTGAGGAGTTACTTCTGGTATTTTTGGTTCACAAAGTAGGTTGTATGTTTAACCATGATTAAGAAATGTCTTTTTAGTCTGGGGATGCAAACCATATGTTGATACAGACATAGAATAGAATGTGTAATGTACTGCATTAATGGGCATGTGCCTTTTTTAATGCTCTGCGTTTGCTGCATGGACATCAGTCATTATTGGCTATAAATAATGACACACACATGCACGCATACACATATGATTATGAAAACATCTGATGACAGAACAAGCACATGTGCAGCATCATTTTTGCATAATAATAATAATAAATTAAGTTTGTATAGCGCTTCTCATCTGCTGAGACAAATCTCGAAGCACTTCACAAGTAAGAGACTATGATAAGAGAAAAAAATTACATTAAATTTAAAAAAAAGATAAAGGGGGAATAAAACAAGGGTTGGCCACTAAAAAGGCCAACCCTTTTGTTAAAGGCCTGCCGATAAAAAAGGGTTTTAAGGCCCATTTTAAAAGCCTTGATGGAAGGGGCAGTTCTGAGGTAGTCCGGGAGGGAGTTCCACAGGCGTGGGAAAAAAGAGCAGAAGGCTCGATCTCCCATCGTCCGGAGACGTGATGGGGGGATGTGGAGCAGGGGCGGATGGCTGGAGCGGAGGGAGCGTGAGGGTTTGTGGGTGATAATGAGGTCACTGAGGTAACTGGGCTGACTTTTTTTGAACCGGTGAGGACTCTGGCATTGGGTCTTATTCCTGGGTCTTATTCCTTCTAATGGAAACTTCCCCTACCACCCTCCCTCATCTCTGTGCTGCAAATCATACATCCATGGACATGCAGATTGTTGTTGTATTTTGTAATTAACTACCTACCTCACAAAGAAAGGGATGGATAGATAGATAGATAGATAGATAGATAGGTTAAATCATTAAATTAAGTATACAGAAACATTTGGGCCCAGGGTTGATGGCATTCATTCCCATTAGAGAAGGTAACCTAAAATGACAAAGCTTTGTGTTGATAGCTATATTATACCTTTACCTCCCCTCCCTTACCCATTCCATCAAGTCTAACTGGGATCAGTGCTTTTTTTACACAGCCCACAGCTTAACTAGTACCATTTATGCATGATTGTCCCCCACAATGAAATCGGTCTCTATTGGGTAATTTGTTCGTTTGTCTGTCCATCAGCTGTGTCTCTGACACAGATTTTGATTAAACTTATGGGAATGATGCATTTCACTATTGCATTTTGGGATTTTCTAAATTACGCTGATTTGTTCATCCATGTGCCACACGTGCTATCTCAGACAACAATGATTCGATTTTGATTAAACCTGGAGGAATGATGCATCTCACCACTGCACTCCAGCACTTTCAAAATTACACTGATTGGCCCGGGCCAATCAGGTGACATATTTGTTACTGATAGGGACTGCATCGTTTGTGGGAGATGACATGTTTACTATTGCCTTGTTTCTACTTATTTTGATCTGATAATACCATGTATTATATACACCATAATTTATAGCGGTGTGAGAGTGTACACCTGGGCTGTCCATGGATGGACCCATCTAGCTCATTCTGCTGAATTAAGGCACATAATCATTATGGTTTCTTTGTTAGATCCAAAGACTTGTACTGCTTTTATACTGTATACACCGTATCATATACCTGTGTGTGTTTATAGACATTCCTGCCACTTTCCGTAATGGTAGTGGTTCTTATATAAAGTCCTCAGCGGATTAGCAGAACGATCGTTGAGATTACTGGAGTCACAAGCGCAACTGTAATCCACAGCATACCGCCATCACTGCAGCAAGGCATACCCCCTCATCACCTCCAACCCAGAACCCAGTTTATCCCAGTCCTTCATCACAGTTCCAATCCCAGTCTCAACCCTTACCCAAGAAAATCCACAGCAACTCTTCCAGTCCACTGCCCTTAATCCACTATTACTTATCTATCATCGACTACTGCTCAATCTGTACCACTTTGTTTTCCTGACCCAAGATGAGGGCACTTTCATGGAGAACTTTATTGTTGTTTATTCTTCCTCGGCTTCTTCATAATAATGTTAGATTACCTATTTTGGCACCTCACCCGTCTTCCCAGTAATGTCCCGATCATGGATGTCTCATCTGCCCTTGTAGTGGTGAACATACTGTATAAATATGTAGTGGTGAACATATGAATATAGTCTGCCCACCAGAATGCACATAGCTATATTTCCTATAAGAATTACAATGTTCTGTATATTCAGATGCTGCTTTGCAGCTCGATCACCAATGTTGGGTAGAAATGATTTTCAGAACATAGAGATGGAAAGTGAATATATTCTTTCCATCTGTTTCTCTTTACAGGTTCCATGATTGCACTGGCACATCTGGTTGAAGCTTTGCCCTTTTTCATGACATAATTTGGTTCTTCGAGTCAACACTGTCTAAAGGAAAGCCTCCACCATTTTTGCAAAGACTGATTAAATAATCCAAGGACTGCACAAGAGAAACCAAAGAGATAAAACAAACTGTAGGTTTCTGATCAGCATTCATTTAAATATTTGTTGTATACTTAAGATCTGAGCTGATTTGAAATGTGGATCATTCTCTCATGACTGTCTGATCCTTCACATTCTACTGTTTTGGCCAGTCAACAAGATAATTACATCACCAGAGCATCTGTTTTGAAATCTCAGCAGCATCTTTGCTTATACTTACCTTTTATTTTTCATTCTCTATTTTTGTTTGTTTGTTCTCATTTATTTTTTGGCAGTTTACCAGAAAGGGCGGGGCTAAACCGAAGGAATAGAAAACAGATGACTGACGGCTGAGTTAACAGAATGGGGAAAAAACAACAGATTCCATGTTTTACTCTCCTGCGACTTCCCCAACAAAGCTCAATGCTTCCTGTGAACATGTGTCAAAGCGGGAGGGCAACACACAAGTGAAGATGAACCCCTATGTCACTTCTCACTTCAGGAGGGATCTCTTTCCTCATTTTCACTTGTTGTTGACATGGGTTCTCTTGTTTTAACCTATAACGGTAGCTATTGTCTGTTGTTCTCTTTGTACTTGCCTTAGTGCTGGGGTAGGGTCAGGGTTTGATTCTGTCCACTCTTCCTAAGGGGCTGGGTGTCACAGGCTCTTAATAGGCTACTTGTCAGGATTCAGTAGTAGAGTTCTCTGGAGATGGTTATGGAAGGTAAATACTAACACTGCAAACATACCTTTTATTTTCATGCTTGTATATATTTTCACATAGACCCTGTGCTTTATTTTGACTGCCTCTTTCTATCCTTTCAGTTTGTTATATTTCTATATATCAAGGAATTGTGCATGCACATGCATGTTTTTTTTTTACTACCTTTTCAGTTTCTCCTGCATGTCCTTATTTGCACATTGCACCAACATTCTCTGCTCTCTTGTTTGGGGGAAATGTCTCTAATATTCTCAAGTAGCTTTGTTGTCATTGTTTGAAGTGTGTGATCTGATTCAAACAGGGATGCTGAGTAAGAGACTAGATCCCACAAAGCCAGTTACTGTTTCAACCAACTAAGTTCTCAGCTCTTCTCCGTCCTGGACTAGACATGATCTCAACTTTGACCTCTGACCTACAGAGAAACATAGAAGACATCCTCAGGTGACTGGTGCACTTGCCTGCTCCCTCCATGATCATAAATCTTTTACTATACTTGTCTTCGTTTTGTAGTGAAAATATGCACATAAAATTCACAAAATTGATCTAGAAGCAATGCCAGAGGTAGAGCCAAGTAATTTCTTTCTGTCTCTCCATTTATCTCTCACACTGTTCTGTCTGTTTCACTCCCTGTTGCTCTTGGTTTCCTCCCCTCCTCTTGTGATCTGTTAGGTATATGAGATTTCTCAACTGAGGCTGTAATGAAGGATAAGTCTGCTGTGTATGAAGGGATATTTCTTTTTCACCAAGGTAATCCATAGTTAAGTTTAATCAGAGATTGACTGTTGCAGTTGATTGCTAACAGTCAGTATAGGAAACATGTTTTCACCAAATTGACAATGGCCATCAAACCGTTATACAGATCCTTAGGAACAGAATGTCCAATTGTAAAAGCAGTGACCTGAGGGAACAGGCAACAGTAAACAAAACATGGGAGTTTGAGTTGGGGCCCTCTTGTCAGGCACAAGTGACATTTCTCTGACGTGTGAAGACTTCACTGCAACAGGTACAAGACTGGTTTAATAACTGAGACAGGGACATTTAGTGAGTCTGCACATTACATTATCTACACTTTCGCCCATTAAAACAGCAGGACCTACATTCAATGGTTTGGTCCAAGAAAAATAGTATGTATACCATTAACTAACGTCAATATACCTGTGATGTATTGTGAAACCAATGTACTGTTTATGTTTCCTCATGGCCATACCAAGGGGTTGTGAAGCTGTGAAGAGCTTGGATCGTAAGAAACGGCATGTTCTTTTGCTAGACTGCATGGTAGAAACAATTTGATTATATCTTCCACTGTTTGACTGAAACCTACCTTGGATGTGTTCTTGAACAGTTTTTATGCCTAATTTGCATCTTGTTACAATATATTACAAGGTATCCTGTAATGGGTTGAATATCCTTGAATTGCCTCCTTACTCCTACTCCATTGTATTGTCAACTCATAGTTTCTTTTCAAATGATGTAGCATGCTCAGGGTTTCCCTTTCATTGTTTTAAACCGAAGAGAACCTATCCTGCATGTGCTGTCTGTTGAGGTCAACCCAGCCCTATTCCTTGTCAAAACATATAATGCTTGCAAACTCAGGGACTGTTCTTGGACCATTGCTGTGTGACATCCTTCTTCAGCCCAACACAGTTTGCTTACTTCAGTGAGTATTTTCTTAAGGATATTGGTTATTAATGAATACCTCTGTGGACCTACTTCAAGAAAAAAAACCTTTATTGGTTGCTGAGGGATCTATCACTGAAAAGAAAGACTGTACTCAGAAACAACTTCACCACAAGTGGGTGAAAGGACACTGAAACAAGTGACTGACCAGTGGTCTTTGATGGAATTTTCCTCTGGTTACCATTGGCCATCATGGATTTGCCGGTATCTCCCTGTAAGAAGGATGCTTTTTTACCATAAACAGTGAAAGACTGATTGTTTTTATCAATACCACACATAACTTGATTCACTCTCTGTATCAAGGCAGAGTGTAACTTTAAATTTAATTCCAGGGTGGAACAAAGTTAAATTACTACAGTAATATCAAATCAAGGCACCTCGAGGAATACTGAATAATTGTTCATTTTTCCATAAGACTGAGGAGAATACACAGTGCATAATGGGAGCGGCACGTGTAAAGCGCCGCTTCAGTGCTGTAGTGGATGGGCCGGTGGAGGAGGAGGAGGTCATGAGGCTGGCACAGAGTGCTGCAGATACGGCCAGGGCAGGGGGGAGCCCAACGGGGTCAGGAACCCCCACCAGCCCCTCCCCGACCCATGCCCGCAACGGCAAAGCTCTACCTCTGCAGGGCAACATCAACAATGCACGGAGGCAGAGTGCCGTGGGAGAGTCAGTCAGGGGAGGCGGAGGAGGAGAAGGCGAGGTGAGAGGAGGAGGAATGTGCTCAGGGCTAAGGAGTGGGAGAGGCGGTAGTGTAGGAGGAAGAGGGGAAGTCCATTCATCCTCTGACCAGGATTCACTCTCTTCCCCCTCCACTAC
>OMLI01101794.1:5010-17024 GCA_900302605.1 Rondeletia loricata
GGTTTTATAACATCTTGCCAAAAGGACTACAGTTGCGAATTAGCCAGCTGGCTAAAACTGGCACATTTACAGTAATGTTGATTAATGTGTACTGTCCTTTAAAAAAAAAATAAACTAACAAACTAACAAGTATTGGTATTCTCTGTTACTTGATACTTTCTCTCTTGTTCTCTTTCTTCCAATCTTGCAATACACTCCGTTTGTTCAGGCTGCATGGCGAGGTGGGACTTGCCATCAGTTTAAATCGCTAGAGCATGCACACTGAGATGAGGTGTGGGTTAAAAAAAAAAAAAAGGTCACTCCTGACTTTATGTGAATTGAATGCAAAAAGGAAAACAGAGCTGTTATGTGAGATGCATCTGATGGAATTTGACTAATCTAAATAGGAAAAAGACATGTCTGAGAGCTAATGACAATGATCCTGTGTGTGTAGTTCTGGGTATATGACAGAATCAGGTTAAGACAGAAGAGGGAATAAAATGTCATTTCTTTTCAGCGGGGAGATTTTCATAGCTGAGGATGTTTTGTCTCAGCTGGCCGGACAGTAAACCCACAAGCTCATGTTAGAGTGGTGGTAAGGCTAATATGCAATGTTATTTTACATTTCCCAAATAAAGCGCACGCAATCTGTATTTCATTATTGAAAGCATTACCATATTGCATACAGAGAAAAAAGGCCAAAGTCTAATCAGCCCCAAGTTTGACTTTTATCAGAACTATATAACAGCTTATCGTATGAGGATTTCATCTGTGCCCTCTTGTTGCGCTGTTCTTCATGAATAAGTCATCAGTCCCCCACTATTCCCCTTTGGCTTATTGTTCGTTCCGCCGCCTCCATGGCCCTGTAAAGCCAACTGAAGTGTTTATGGGAGATAAGAGGCAATGGAGGTCGCAGGCCCAATAACTCCTTTTATCACCCCACATTCGGCAGCAAGGGCCATTTTACGGGAGAACTCGCTGAAGACAAATTCTTAATTAGAGAAGTTTGTGGACCTAATGGGGGAATAAAAAAAGAACCACTGAAAGGGCATCTGCAGGATTGCTTGTTGGCCTGCTTTGTTACTTTGTCTATTAGCAAAGATGAAGAGGAAGGCCTTGTGTATCCTCAAAGCAATATCAGTGAAAAGCCCTTTTTTAAATGGCTTGTGACGCTTGTTTGGTTAGGTGTGAATGCCATGTTTGTCTAGACAAGTCTGAGTCCTTTCTAAATTAGTTCAGGTCATTGATTTTTTTTGGGGGGGGGCTTATCTTTATTAAAGTAAAGGACTCTACCTTGTCAGTGGAATTAGTCTCAATTCCCACCCGAGAGACTACAAAAGGCTTAGGTTAATAGGAAATGTGATGTTTAGGCCGGAGCTCGTCTTATTGGTCAACATGTTAGACAAATATATATACATATATGTATAGTTTATTTTATCAAACCCCTTTATACAGACAGGATTCACAACTTTGACAAAGCCAGACTACTTAGGAAGGACAAAAGGTTCCAAGCCCTCAAAAAACCAGATGTCTGAAAAAAGTATGTATGAATACGCTCCTCTAGACACCCAAGGACACTTCACCTATATGCGAAAATAGTTTTTAAATGGGTAAAATTCTATCACCATTTTGTTCTGGTTTCATGAAGTGCCACCTTTGAGAAATATGAATAGGCTGGGGTAGAAGGGAACTAGCTCGCATTTTAATTAGCCCAGCAGGCAGACATGTTTCACCAGACCAGACCAGATAATGACTAGGATCCTGTGTTCCCAGTAGCCTGCATAATAACTGAGGAAAGAAGGAGAAAATGCATTACTCGTTTTCCCAGACTGGGGAAGAGCAATCTCGTCCTTGATTGCATAATTTTGAAACTCCATAATTATCTCAACTCCATAGCAACATTGAAGTGAGGGTACTCACATATGAGTTGTATTTTCTCCAATAGACTGCTCAAAGCGTAAACATGTTATAATATGTATTCTGAATGAATACACTTCACGATGGCATGGAAATGTGTGTGCACGGTTAGGGACACCCTCAACCCCATTCCACTTAAAGGGACGGCAAGAAGCAGTACAGTTTCCGAGGTTAGACCAATGGAACAGACAACTGGATTTAGCAAACCGATGCAATAGGAACATTAGTTGGGAAGTGTGATGCAATCCTCCTCCTCCTTCCCTCATCAACCCCTGCTGTGAAGCCTAGATTAACCATCACTCACTTCATTTAGATAGAGGATTGTTTTGGGGTTTGCCTGATTATATCCATCTCGAGCACACACCATGGCTCTATTGGTATTTAACAAAGATTAGCATTAAATTGATGATTAACCTTTGTAATCCTGTGTGCATATTGAAAATGGCTTGCTTGTGTCTTGTCACAGCCACACAAAAGAGAAGCCGCATTATCGTTCAGGGAAAATTGAGGCTCAGAAAGCAAATGAGGCAGTGTTATCTGCCTGGTGCTCGGGTGGATAATGAAGACGAATCGTCAGACTAGAGAGTCATCTCATAATGAATCCGAACAGACTACTTATTTTGCGTTGTGCAAATTTTAATAAAATGTCTATACACACTATGACCCTGACAAGCAATTTCCACCCTTATCTTGCAAAGGAGCAGAATTAACGTCCGGGAATGAGTGGCTGCCATTGTTTAGATGGCTATATTAGGGATTAATCAGACGTTAAATGAGTCATTTCTCCATATTTAACTCAGACTGGGGAGGCAATGGTTTAATTTGCTGGGCAATGAGTTTCCCCCTATGGAGTGTGCTTTGCATTCAATCACAGGCCAATGCAGCCATATCTGTTGCCCTGGCAAACAGGCTCACAGCCACCGGCTGCACAAACGTCTCTTAACCACTGCAGAATACAACTTAAAGCGCCTCTCCAGTGACTTCATCCACAATTTGAAAAATATTTCTAATTCAAAACATACCTTGTAGGAAATCATTGGTTTATAGGGTAAAGTAGAAATAACAACTGATTTCTTGCAATTGAAACAAGCACAGCTGTACATCCCCACCCAGTCTTACCTGTTGCACTCTGAACCTCATTACGACGGGGACTGTGACTGATCTCTTTTTGGACTGTTTTCAGAAAACCTTATTTGAATTGGATGATGAGGTCATGTGAGGCAGATATTTGACGTCTTGTCACAAAACATCTATAATGGGAGATGTTATTAAAGGGGGAAATAATTCAATCGAAGAATTTCTGTATTTTACTCTTATGGCCTAAAACAACCCAATCTTTACCGCTGAACATGGTCAACTCTCTTTCAAAGCTATAGACCAGAGAACCAGGGTGCTCTTTCAGTGCACTTTCTCTTTTCCAACTTTGTTATGGAGGACAATGACCAAAACACCTTCTCTGTACTTTCACATATAAGTGATGAAATGAGGATAACTTATTTTTCTTTGAAACTCCGGCAGCTAGAATCAAATGCCATCCATAAATGACACGTATTCCTCACTGTGCTCCAGACTTGTGAAGCAGAGTGCGCCCTACACCTTAAAACCCTATTGTGATTTATTAAAGGGACCTAGTGTAAAGAGGAACCTGTGTGGTGATAACTTCACTCTGATGGTAAGGGACAAAGTTTGTCAGATTTGTATTGGGCAAGGCTGGTACAAAGTTTCCAAACCACTGGCCTTAATTGTCCCTTTAACTGGGTCAGTGTTTATCTCAGACTCCCTCTATAAACCAAGAAAAAGATCTGTGCAATGTAAAAAATATGAAAAACAGGAGGCAAATACTTTTTCACACCACTGTAGATAAACTCTCCAGGGACTACACTTTCAACAGGCAGCCGGCTAAATCTATCAATGTGACGATGATCTTTATGTTATGCATAGTTGCTTGAAAATTCTTCCTAAATTAGAATTCAAACTGGGAATAGGATCAGTTTAGCTGTTTCAGCCCATGAAGTGCATGTAAGTATTAGTTGATCCTAACTCAGACATATCTGTTCATGTCCCTGCCAACTTCCTATGTGAGACATTTCTTCTACAAACAAAATGTGAACAACCATGTTGTGGAACACCAATGGCAAAAGTATTGGCAATGATGGAATACACATGAAGACATAAACTGAAGACTCAAGGGCATTTTGGATGCACTTTGGAACTGTATTGACATGAAGTAAGAACCTGACACTAAAACGCTGACTACTAAGTGGTAAACACTGTGTGTTATGTACAGAGATACATGGAAATTGGAGATAACGCAGGTATGATCCATGGAACAAAATTCAATGCAAATTAATGAACCTCTCTTAAAGATGTTTTAAATGTTTTGGCCTTGGTTTAAAATTAACAACACACAATTCAAGCTTTCTAAATACTAATTACTCATTTCTAAATCATTTTAGTCTGCCTATTATTTACTCTCATTTGGTTCAATCCCATTTATGAGATGATGTGACATTTGTTTTGCTTGTTTGTTTGCCTAGGCAATAAAAACTATATTAAATAATCCTAATTATCCTCTTAAGCACTCTAAACTCAAATTATCACTGCTCATAATTATCAACTGATCAAACAATTAAAGATAAACATGTTGAACATCTGCTTCAAGCATACTGTAGATATTTATGAAAGCAACAAATTATGTGATTACAAGTTTAGACTGAGTATAAAATGTGTTGTCAATGAAAATGGAAAATAAAACACAAATCATAAAATGGGAATAAATCATAAAATGTTAATCTGAAATTCAATGTCTGAGTAAGATTAAAATTATGGTAGTGCTACAGTATCAGTTCCACACCGACCATATACCCTGATCCCCAGAAAATGACCCTGGACACAGCCACTTTTTCAAGTTTTTGCAATCTCGGTGGAGCTTTACATGATATCACAGATTAGGGGCTGGGACAAACTTCTCTCTTGCTGTCTGTGGCTGTAGCTCTCAGCAACTAATACAGAACAGACTATCAAACCACTAACTAATTCAGAGCCATAACTCAACCTAAAAAAAACCTAGAATTGAAAAGCAATCATTAAAAAGCTGTGACATACAGAATGCTGATGTGACATGATATGTGGTGACACATGAAGCATTTTAACATCAATACATCATTACCACATTCATTTTGAGACTGCTAGTATAATTGTTGTAAACAAACAAGACCATTGCTGAGAAGACTGTCAGCCTCTACACTGCATTTTACATTCTGCTGGAAATCTGCTGGATTGCTTTGTGGCACAAAGGAGAGATTGCTTTACAACACAAAATAGGGGGTGCTGTTCTTCCAAATGGAGCAAAAGCTTCTCATGTTCCACTATTTCTCACAGTGTAGAATGGTGGAACATCAAAAAATCACTTCCAACATGTTTATCCCCCAATAAAGCAAAATAGAGAACAAATGTATGAGGAGCGATGTTTTTATTTTTACTTTAACATACAAATTGTTCATCGAAGAGGCTTTGTATTGGCTGTCTACCTTTGAGCCCCTCCCCCCCAAAAAATCCTAGAGCACAGGAATAACATATTTCAAAGTTACATTTCAAGTTTCAATTCACTGGTTTGAGGTGGGAAAACGGGAGGTGCTTGTCTGGGCACGCTCCGTTCAAAACTTCCACTAAGGCCAACAGTCTTGTTCAGCACCATGGACAACTCCCAGTGTCTTAGTGAGGGACCTGCACAGCCTCAAGACGTGGCTAGTAAACCCCTACTCCCCTACTAAAACCTGTTTGTTAATAATATATCTACTTGTCTTGAGCCTTTAGAGTCTAAACCGAATTAAGCACTCGTTGAAGTAGTAAGCTGATTACCAAAAGGTCTAACCTTTTGGTAATCAGCTTACTACTTCAACGAGTGCTTAATTCGGCTTAAAGCTTAACGAGGACCGAAGGTTTTGATCTGAAGGACACTATGAGGTTATCTTCATTTCCTCTGAACTCAACATGGAGATCAAAGCATGGAGGCTGCGTTGCTTCTGCTGGGTGTCTGACCTCCCCACACTAAACCTCAATCAATGTCTTTAAAGATCAAGATTCATATTCAGACAAACCAAGATCTTCGCCTTTAGAACAAATGTCAAATGTTGCCCCTGGTGGTGGCGAGAGTGTGAGCCAGGAGAACCGACTGCTTGACATTTTGTTCTCATGAGTATTCAGCTGCTCCTTTAAAAGTGCTACCAGTGAAGTGTAAAAAAAAAAAGAAGACAAAATGGCTTCAGCTTCCTCACAAAGCCCTGCTGAATTAACATTGCCCTACCTTTGATTCATTTCCAAATACCGTAACTTACAAACACTTGATCTTCATTTAATGAGGGTCCACCAGTTGATCTGACTCCTCTCAATATGCATAATCATGTTCATAAAGCAACCTTTAAATGATGCCCCCCCCTTATCAACTTGTTAGGGGACCCAATTAAATAACTCCCCTGATTATCTTCAAATCTCCAAGTTTATGAAAAAGGGGCCTTTCTGCAGAGCCTCATTTCAGTCAAATATTTTCATTAAAATGTTTCTTAAAATATTCTGCTATAAGGCCCCTAGACAGAATAGGAACATATTTCATAAACAGACATCACGGAAAATCTGATCGCGCTCTCTCTCCCTCTCTCTCTGTTACTCTCTCTTGCACACACACACACACACACACACACACACACAGACAATAAATTGATACTTATAGCAGAGCTGAAGCATCTGAATCAAAACACATCTCACTTCACATGACAGGGTCGCGATCTCTCAGAAGAGACTTCCACCATTAATGTGACAAATATGACAAGACATGGAGGTGATTCAGAAACGTATGTACGAGACACGCTCGCCTATAACGAGGGACGTGGCAGACATGTGCCTACTCATCTGAGGCAGGCGGAGAACAAAGGTAATGAATAAATAACTTGCTAGTCATCAAGTGGAGCGATAAATCTACTTCATAACACTTGGCAATGATAATAATAATAATAATAATGGATTGGATTTATATAGCGCTTTTCCAAGTGCTCAAAGCGCTTTACAGAAACCATTATTCTTTCACACACATTCACACCGGTGGTGGTAAGCCGTAGCCACAGCTGCCCTGGGGCAGACTGACTGATGGCGGCGTCGGGCTCTCTTGAAGCCCTTGATGAAAAAGTGGCCCATGAAATCTGCTCAGTATAAGGTGTCACAGCCCTCCACTGTCTCCTCTTTCGCCCGCTCCTCCTCCAGCCTATTATATCAGAATGACAGCAAATTGAGCAGAACAAAGCCTGTTGTCTGATCGGACGCATCAAGGAACCTCATCAGAATCTGTGCGCCGTTAATAAGGCTTTCCCAAAGGCTAAGTTCAGACTCAGAGGCTTTTGAAGATGCAGCTCCCACATGCCTAGAAACGACAGCTTCGATGCCGCTTGTTCACACTGTGCTATTGGTGCCCATGGTGGATATCAGCTCCAGAGATATGGCATAAAGCATATGGACCTAGGTGGCTTTTCGCACCATGAATCGCTGCCTGCTGCACGCTCATGAATTATGGAGTTCGGCACAAATATGCAAATCTGGGCATTAGCCTAGTTATGCCCCTGTACTGTAAGTTACAGTGACTTATCTATTATGTATGAGCCCGGGATCGGAGGGAAGAGGGCCTGGCAGCCAGCTTCGTGGCCCTCTCTTAGTTGCTCACTTCCACCTCATGAAAGAGCGTGAATAGCAGGGGAGGTAGTTACAAAACGCTCCAGATCTCTGAAGACTTGGGAGAATTAGCTTGCTTCCACACTCAGTTGCCACGCTACTTAAAATAACAATGGCCTCTGTAGGATTTGGAAGCCCGAAGACACATAGGGAATAAGCATGAAGTTGTTGTTAATCCTCTCATTTCCCCCCACAAGGCGGATATGAAATGCTACTCTGATCAGTCCACAGGGGAGGCAGACAGTGGATCTAGCCAGCTCTGCAGGCATACACAAAAATCAGTCTCTGTATTACATTACCATCACAATGAGTGATGACTGATTGTACTTGAGTGACCTAATCATAGTGGGGTAAATTACCAAAATCAAGGAGCCAGCATAAGTCAGAAGTCGGTCTTATGTATTGAAATCACAGACGTATTCTGCTCAGGCCTAAAGCATAATGAAGTGAGTCTTTTGGCTCGATGATGAACAGAACAATCTTCAGCTTGGATCAAAGTCAATCATCAAGCACATGACAGCTGACAACTTCCATTTAATAGGGGGCCCTCGAAATAATGATACCTGCTCCTCATGGACCCAGTCACTATGGCAACAAGAGGAAGCCACTCCTTCACACTGGCCCATAGTAACCAGCAGTCCTGGCTGTATTCCTTAATGGCTGAAGCAGTCAGGCTTGATTCTAACAAGAGAATATTCATTAACGCAGCAATTAAGGCCTGGAGATTGGATCATATTACAGCTGAAAATGCGGGCTCTTTCATGATAGCTCTTTTATCTCTCTTTTTTATTTCCCATATGCCTCAGCTGATAGTTTTCATCCTTTAATTCAACAAACATAACCCCATCAAATATTAATTCCATTCTCTTTTATTGGTCTTGATTAGTAAAACTTGAGAAAAGGAAAATGCACGTTCGTTTTTTTCACCCCCCCTAGCTCAAGTGGAGGAGGCAACTGGATAAACCCCCAAAAAACAACAGGAAATTGTGCACAAGAAACCATTTCTCTCCCCCTCCCTACCACATCGTACATCTCCTCTTTCTGTCCTTCTTCCCCTCTCTCAGCCCCATATGAAACTCTCTCTCCATTGCACAGTATGGTATAACATCCGCTGACCCTGTGTATTTGGCCAACCATGCATCACTGAGACACCTTGATTTTTCTTTGGGGATCTAG
Source organism: Rondeletia loricata (assembly GCA_900302605.1). Lineage (NCBI taxonomy): Eukaryota > Metazoa > Chordata > Actinopteri > Beryciformes > Rondeletiidae > Rondeletia > Rondeletia loricata. Next base: position 13,801 of record OMLI01101794.1, read on the forward strand.
AAAGCCTAACACCTCCCTGGACCACCATCGTCTTTACAACCAGAGTCATAAACAGTTACTGTCAGGCAAATCCCACCGACCATCCGGCCCGTTCCCTCCTCTCCAACCTAACCTTTGCTTGCCCATATGGCTTTGCAAACAAACAAAACGTGATCGTCCCAATTAAGCTACAGACAAACAGTTCCTCCATTCACGTTGATCAGTCAAGCATGAAAATAACGAGGTCGACCCCTCTTCCATATCGACCCTCTGTCTCCCTTGTTGTCCACCTGAGAAGCTCTATGCCACTTTTCTGACCAGCTGAAGTTCTCACTAGAGGAAAGTCCATTCCATTATATTACAGGAGTTTCATTGCATTCATTACGTGAACAGTTCATTCATTTTGTTCCATTATTGAGACATCCATCATCTGAACATTTTTTTATTCCTACTCTACCCCAAAAATGGCTGGTATTATATGAAGTAGAGTGCATTGTGTTCTGTTAAAGAAATACAAAAATATTTTTTTGCACAGATTTACCTGCATTTTTATTAACTTGTAACACATTGTTTTCCAAAATGGGTAAAAAGCATTGAAGCTGTTCACTTCCTGAAACCTACAGTATAAGCATCAACCAAGCCTAGTCTGTTCATGCTTTACCTGCCAGATGGAGCAGCAGTGGCTGCGTTCTGCTGAAAGAAATGCCTTCACATCTGAATACAATGACACATCCACTACTTCTCAGTGCAATGAGTAGTCTACACCCATAGCTGTATGTGAGAAGATGAACTGTTTTCTCTATGAGCTTTGTCTCCATTCCACTCTCAAGAGCATTGAGTTGCAGGTGTTGCCCAAAAAACAAAAGACTGAAATAAAGGCTGAAACTGTTTTTTTAAATAGGCCTACTGGTAAATGAAAACCATCAGTTGATGCCAATTTGTAACCATGGTACAGGGCTGACATACTTATTTTAATCTCAACTTATTTCAGACAAACACTGATGCCTGGCTTTCACATTTGAAAAATTCCTGCAGCTAGAGGCAGAGGCTACATAAGCCTACACCCACATGCTCATAATTAAAGGTGAATTGCACAGCCTGTGGCAATTTGCAGCATGTGACATTAGTAGGTGTTAAAGGTGGCTGCTGGAATGTCACGTAAGGCTGATACCAGATAGGACATCTGATGCTAAAGAAAAACAGTACTAGACCTAGGCTACATTTTGCCCATAATTGAAATAGAGCAGCAGTTACTGTTAGTTGCACTTATCTATATACTTGACTGATACTTTGGCATCCAGATATTCCACTTCAGTTTTCATCCACCAGCAAGAGTCTTCTGTGTTGAAAGAGGAGCTTCTATGAATGACTGCTTGAGCTTGCTTAGTGACTGATAGGACTTGAACCCATTTCAAAGACACTATCTTAAAACTTTTAATGCCTTCAAAGTTTTAACATTAAGTTGATTTTATATGACACAACCCATGGAATCTTAATAATGTCAAATTGCCCAAGACATGTCTAAAAGTTGGCAACTGATTTTTCCTCTTACAAGCTTAAAAATATAATTTTATTTGGAAATAGCATTTCAACCAAACTGATCAATATAACCTATTTCACAGGAGGGAATTTAGATATGAACTGCAGTAACAGGAGAAGGCGCCCTTTGACATAAATTAATATTTAAAATGATAGAGAAATGTCATAGAGAGACGGGTTAGCCTACTGCACAGCAAAACTGAATTTATTACAGACCAATAATGGATAAATTAACAACCCATTGCCTGCTGCCTGATAATCTGCGATCAGACTAATTCAAAATCATAAAACATCCTTTTGTCAGAAACCCGAGGTGCATGTGTTGCCTACACTGTTGAGCATGTCTTGTGTGCCCTGTCGTTGAAGAGCGGTGTATTGCATGTGGACGAAGTGTAGAAATCGTGGTTACCTCGCGCGGGGGTCGGTGATGGTCAGTGCGCCTCTTGGGTCCGGACTGGTCTCAGGAGCGGATGCTGCTGAACCGCGCAGCGCACCTCTGCGCACCGCCGGTCCAGATAGCAGAAAAGCCTCGATCTCTCCTCTCGGCCACTCTCATCACTGATTCGTTTGACAGCAGACACCGGGGAAACGGAGTCCCTATTTATTCAAAGTGGTTAGCTCGACTCCATCTCCTCCACACACAGACAAGCCGCTGTGTAGGAACGCGGGTAGATTTGTGCCCAAGCCGCTGGTTTGCGTAGCAGACGGTGTGGGGAGGAGCCGCCCGCCCGCCGTCAGATGACCAGGTGTATATTATACTACTGCTGGTAGGCAAGGTGCTCTCCTCACTAATGCATTACTAGAACCACATTTTACACTTGAACACAATCATCTCTATCTAATAATCGAATTTTAGAAGGAAATGCTAAATCATACTGTCATTTATATAGGCTACTAGGCTATATCAGAGTCTGTGGAGAGGGTGTAAGGCAGTGGCCAGGTGCTACCTATTTATTATTTAAGTATTAAGTCTGTTATTTCAGTTGGATAGACTATATTATAAGAAAAAGAGCTATAGTAATCCTATAATCAATTTTAAAAGGGTACTATACAAATATCACACAAAACTATATATAATATCCTATAGGAATTATATTGATACCATAGGAGAAAAACGATAAGATCACAATAAACTCGCTATTGAGTCCCACAGACACACTATATGTGCCTATAGGAATATTATAGTGAGAAACAAAAATACCATAAAGCATGACAAGGTCATACACTCACCATTGAGTACCACAGACACACCATAACTTCCTACAGGAATATTATATAGGAGAAAAAATACCATAAAGCACGATAGGGTCACTATAAATTCACCACTGAGTGCCACAGACACACTTTAAGTCCCTATGATAGGAATATGATAGTGCTTTTTCATTAGGGATATCTGATATAGAGAAGGTACAATATAAGGCAGTGGTCAGGTACCGTTGCCTACTATAGAAATCTCCACATTAAGGCCTACCTCTGAAATTATTTTAATGTCTGGGAGAAAGACAAAGCTCCTCAACAAAGAACGGGTCAAATATGCCCGGGAGCTACATGTGAAACCAAAATCCACATTCGTAATGGAGGTGTGTGTGTGTGTGTGTGTGTGTGTGTGTGTGTGTGTGTGTGTGTGTGTGTGTGTGTGTGTGTGTGTGTGTGTGTCTCATAACTACCACATGAGCATTCATTATGTTGGTCACACACAACTGTAT
>OMLI01101794.1:22125-32838 GCA_900302605.1 Rondeletia loricata
TGTGTGTGTATATATATATATGTATGTGTGTGTGTGTGTGTGTGTGTGTGTGTGTGTGTGTGTGTGTGTGTGTGTGTAAGCACGCACACGCATGTGTATGTGTAGGTGTCTGTTGTTTACATGGTGTATATATTCTATAACCATTTCATGCCAAGCAGATAAATATTGAATGAGATGTAAGGGCTTTTTTCCTGATACGCTGTGTTTGCATATTTCAAACTTATTTGCTTTTAAGGCTCAGCAAACAGCTGTGTTGATGGCTCACAGCGGATTCAATAAAGTTGTGATTATGGGAGCGTATGGGCTTTGCAAATGGACTCCTTATATGTTTATCACTCATTTCAGCTGGCCTATAATTCACTCTCTGTCCCATAATTTAGAACACAACGCACAGCACACGATGCAAATCACACATAAAGTGCAAAGGAGAACAGTCTTTGATGGATTTTCGTCATAATATGGTGGAATCGCCAAATGTGATGGCTTTGCCCCACATTCAGTTCTGCCCTCATCCCTGGAAAGCAGAAAAGGAGGAAGAGTAATGGTTTTAGGGGGAAATGTGTTGTTGTTTTGCCCTACATCTTTTCTTTGACAGATCTTTGAAGTTATTTGTATCCTCAGGCAAAGCAAAAGTACTGAATGTGATAGCTTTTTATTCGCTGTTAGATTTGTTGCTTTCTCAAAGTTTCTTTTATGCAGTGTAGCATATTTTAGACACACGGATGGCGTCTGAGCCTTAGGGAGTTACAGTTTGTCTGTGTGCTGACTGCACTTGTTAGGGTCTCAAGGTTCTAGTGGTGTAGATCAAAATACCACTGTATGAACAGAAAGATACTGAAGTGCAATATGATTGTGGCAAATCGTTATGACTCTCTGAGGAAGCTGAAATGTCTGTGCCAAAAAAGAAAGAAAAAATTAAATAAGAAGAAACAGAGTGCTGGTTATCTTTGTTTATTTCAAGATTATCCATATAAGCCGACGCACCGAAAATAAGTTTTTTGCGCGATGACTCTATGTTTGTTTCAAAAATCTTTAGGACTCACCTGCATACAAATTAAAGGGATCATTTATTGGTTAGTTTTATCCTCTATGCTAAAAATTTCATCAACATTTGACTTGTTTGACAGGTTTGATGGCCAAAAAGGTGATAGTGGAGCTATGCCAAACCTAGCAGCACAAATCCCATGTTTTGCAAAGAATTATAACACAAAGTGGCACAGTTGTCAAGTTTTTTACATCTTAAACAATTCAAAACAAATGTCCTTTGAGTCTAAAAAGCATGATACTAATATGTGATAGTATCACTGGTATCAAAAATTGATTTTGTCCTCTTCTATTACAAAACGATTACAGTAAATGCAGTGAAACATTTTCATGTTCCTTTTCTCACGTACAAAACATTACATTTTATCTATATGCTGTCATATGATGATGACAGTTTTCTTTTTCATTTATGTTGTAAACAGAGGCTGAACATTTTTTGGTTTTATTTTGTTAAAGGGTTCCGTTTCTCAAATCCAGTTCTGGTTCACAGGCTATGCATTTGTAGATCCAGTGGGAACTTGATGTGTAAACCAGTTGGCAGCACACCAGAGATCAGCTTTAACTGGCTCCTCTTCTACAAGTCATTTCTGAACTGCTGAGTGAGTCGTTTCAGGCCAGGAGGGACAGACATCCCATTGGTCTATTGTTGTTGAGATGGATGAACATTATTGGGTGAGAGGTTATAAGCACCAGCTAAGTGTAAGCCTGAGTGTAGGTGCAGTGTCAGTCTAGTGTAAGGGTGGAGTCACACCTACAGTTAGTTTTCTTTAGTCAGAACCGCAGAAGAACATTTTACTTTGTTGCATTTTCATATTTGGTTCGTTTAGGTTCACACTGCCCACTTACAAGCAAACCATGGCTTGTAAACAAAAGTCACATGGACTCACAAATAGCTTGTTTATTGGACAGAGTTTTGGTAACCTGTCATCCCACAAGATTAGAGATTTTGGTGGCGGGGAGGGGACAAAATAAATCTGATTCCAATCCCTGTAACTTTAGCATGATGGACTTGTCTGCACTCTTTGCCATAATTGACCTTCTCTGGTGTTCATACCAGTGAAAATAGAGATCCATTTCCTTATACCCATAAAACCTTGCATTTTGGGGTTGTTTCCTGTAGTTCTTTTGGATTACGTTCTCACTCCTAACACTCGGTGCAGTTATTTGGTGCTCCAACGCTGCAGAGTTTGAATAAAAACATGAGGAGTGTAGGTCTGATCAGTCCTGAGTGTGAGAATAGAGGGGAATGCTTCTTGAATGCCAGAGTTTAATGTTGCACCTTCTGGAGGTGTCATGGACCTAATTCACTGAAACATCTGTGAGGTGCCTGCTTGATAACCCCAATGATATACCCACTCTCACCCACCCCCCTTTCCTCTAACAACCATGCCAGGTTTACGATAGTTACTTCATATCCTGTAATTGTTGTATGAACGTGATGTGCTACCCAGTCTGCAGTGCATCAGAGATCATCTTCAGCTGACTCTCTTCTTGATTATGTGTCCAAACATTTGTGCATAAAGGTGATTTGCCATCCACTGACATTATTATCAGAAAATAACCAAGGTCTGAGCCATCAAATCGATACACTAAGCACAACTTGATGAAAGCAGGCCTATATTTTGTCTGGCCTATATTTTTGACACATCTCCAAAGGGGACTCCTATGGAGCCATATAGCTCCACATGTATTATTCATACATAGTTATATTACATCTGTAGGGCCTAATGGACTTGCCAAGGCCACAGCTTTGTCGGCGCTCAGATGTACTGATATTCCAGGCTGCTGAAGTGGGCTTGACTGTCTAGAGGGAAACATAAAAGGATCACTGTTCCAGTCAGACAAAGAATTGTAAAAATATTCATCAAAACAACTCATCTAATGCAGTTCAGTCAACTCATGTAGTTCACTGAACTTACAATGCCTATTGACTCAACTAAATCAACAGTGTACTAAAATTAGGTTGAATGAACTTCACTCTACAAACCATTGATTAGCATTGATTAGCATTTATCTTGATTAGCTCAAAATACAGACACGATCATGTTGCTTTGGTGTGTTACTGTAATACAATGGTTTATATTTATAGAAAAAATTGCATACAACAATTGATGAACTTGGTATTTATTTTAATCCTATCCATTTTCCATAATCCATAATATAGTTGGCCCAGTCACTGGGTTAAAGTTCCATAAAGATCTTGATGAAACTCAATCGGTGAAAATGAATGTTAGATATAACTTCCCTGAGCTTATCAATTATTCAGTTGATGGGGAACTTAACAATGAACAGGGGTAATAATGGGCCTGCTTAGCAGTTCATTCATTTATGGCTATTATATCCACTATATCCAATTATTTTCCATGTATAGGTTGAACTCTTCAAAAATCTATGTGAGCATACCTAAAACTTGCCAAATTAATGGTGGAATGGAGTATACCCAATGCAGCCCAACAAATTACTTGTAAGTTGATTCACATCATTTATTTTTGACAGTGTAGCTTTCATTTCCTTCCCTTGTAAAGAGCAACGAAGCAGCATCACTACACAAAGCAACCTTTTCCACTGCATTTTCAATTCCATGCATCACCCCACATCTTTAACAAAAGCAACAAAAACAAAACACTGCCAAATACTGCACATGTACACAGGTGCTCTTGCACACAACGCTAAGCCACTCTCAAATCCTGCATGGTACTGACTCAAAAGGCAATGCACACTGACCGCAAACGATATGATGCTGCTCGCACAAACACCCACACACTTGCATTCAAATTAACAGGTGCCAATGGCTTCTCCAGGCTGTCTGTGGGGGTTTCAGAGTCCACCTGCGCAGAGCAGCTAGGTTATGAACTCTCTGTGACACCAATGTGTGAATGCGCCTCGGCATCCAGCCCTGAATAATTTGTGGGCTGCCAGCTGAACTGGGCTAAATGGTCTCCTAGCCCTTCAGAGATGCAGTCTCTGCTCCGCAATCTCAACTGGTCCACATTTCATGCATCTGGCACTCCACGATGAAAGAAAAACAAGGTCACAAAGTGGAGGTTGCACAACAGATTTCTCAAAAATGTATATGTTCAGTAAATGATATGCTCCTCCAAGGATGTTTTCCAAACCTTTCAGTTTGACTGATTTATATTTTGAGAATGACATATGCTCTACGTATTTGAATAGTAGCTCATGTTTCAATGAATATTGTAGTAATCATGGACAACTGGGAACAGACATAATTTCCACATGCTGTGTTTGACAAGGCAAACAGATGTAGAGTAACATGCATTGTCTGCTGTCTGTTGCAGGTCCTGACTCTTTGTACATGATGTTCTTTTGTCCTTCTACCATGTATCAGTAGATAGTTACTATGTAAGATGTTGATATGCCTCTGCACCAAGACACATTCCTATACATGTATTGTGCTTGGGAAATAAAGTGACATTGAATTATTTACCTTATTGCAATATTGTGAGGCTTGATTCCCTTGAAGCAAGATGCGATACCTCAGAAATAATGACACTTAGAAAGCCGTAGAAACAAAAGAACACCCAATTGAAGGAGAAAAGTTAGAGATGCAGAAGATGAAGAGAGAGTTGGCGAAAGATTTAGGTGCCCAATGAGATATAACTCTATAGTAGACTAGTCACAGTCCCTTTCATCTCCACACAGTATACATCACAAAGACGTAAAGCCCTGGTGCTGATATGGTTTGTGAATTGTAACACATTCATTGTGAGGAGTTTCTCCAGCGAGGTTACTGATGCATGTATGACAGAGTAGGAACAATGGGGATATCAATTAGAAGAGGGGGGCTCACCCACCTGCCTGGCTAAGCTTGATCAGCCTGGGCCGACTGCAGGCACCGTTCCTCCACACATAGATCTTCAAATGAGCCAAAGCTTAGGGGAAAATTGCTGGATTCACAGCCCATTTAGCCCAATATTAACATAAATCATTTTGGGATAAACACTTCTGCTAGCCAGAACTGCACTGTAGCTCGACAGTCTATGGTTTCCCCCCTTTCCTACTTCCACATGTTTTACTGGAGAAATTGGCTTTTTTTTCTCTCTATTACTGATGCTTTTTTTATTATGAGGAGCAGTTTTGCGGGATTTTTCATCATGAGCAATAAGGGGCAAGGGCTCTTGAACCAAGGCCCTCCTTCCTTTTCCCACAAGGTTTTTGAAAATCAAATGTCATATAACTTCCTTTGACACACACACACGATACAGCCTTAGATATGGACAGTGCTGCAAAACAATCATATAGTCAATCTTGGCTGAGTTGCTTAATTTCCTATAAAAACCATTAGATCCCATAGAGGTCTAATAGTCATAACAGCACTCAATTATGGGCTGAATACATGTAGTCACCAATGCTCATTATTCCATATAGGCTGACAGTCACACAACAGCACTCTATTCAATATATAACCACAACAACAGCACTCCTGTCCTCCAGTCCAGTGCTTTTCTCTTCCCTACCATTAAATCTTCTCACCAAGTTCAAGCCCTCCATACAGTCACAACAGGACTCCTATGACAATACTATGGTATTATGGTATAAACTAAACAACATGATTGTATTATTTTGCCAGCAAATCATTTAGATGCCAGATGTTTTTGTTCTACTGTTTCATATCCTACTTTAAGTCTCACACATAGCTCAGTCTTATACCAGTAACTGTACTGTAGATTGTTTGCCCTGTACCTGCCAGTTCCTCTGTGGCAGCACTGGGCTTCTCCTGCACCTCTCCCTCTGAAGCAGCAGCACTACAGGCCTATTATCTCCACCTTTGCACAGGAAAAAAGAGCACTTATTTTTCAATTGACTGTACCTTATATTTTATAATAGCAAATCCCCCACTTTACAATGATTTGACTCATATCTCCACCTTGTAGAAAAAGAGGAAAGCTATTTACATTCACTAGAATTTCTCTCACTTTCCCTGTATTCAAATATAGCAATGCATGCGCGGCACGGTGGTGTAGTGGATAGCACTGTCGCCACACAGCAAGGAGGTCCCAAGTTTGAATCCCAGCCGTGTGGAGTTTGCATGTTCTCCCCGTGTTCGCGTGGGTACTCCGGCTTCCTCCCACACCAAAAGACATGCATGTCCACCATTGCCCTTGACCAAAGCATTGGCCTCAGAACTGGCTGTCTTAAACTTAAAATTTGCCATCTGGCTAACACTGGCACATTTACAGTGATGTTGATTAATGTGCATTGTCCCTCAAATAAATAAATACATATAAACATGCCAGCCTGTTGAGATTTGAACTTAGCAAAATTAGTTTTCTTGACATCACAGCTAGCTGGCAAGTCTCTATAGACAGCATATACAAATAAAATAACCATGAAATGTGTTGAGCAAGAAATTGATTCAATTTAATTAAGGGGTTGCCTAGTTTTGCCCAAGCTAAAACTGAAAATATGTCTTAACGCTGTGATAGCTAACTTACTTGCGACCTGTTTTCTCAGAATAAATCAGTGATTTTAGAACACTTGGCCACCTCATCTTGAAGAGCCTTCTTTTTCTTCTCCCTCTCCCTCTCAGCTCCACCTTTTCTCTTTTTGGAGCCGTCCATTGTTAGCAATAAGACGCTGCTCTAATAACTTTGAGGCCTCCCTGTCCAATCTTTAGTTATCGATAGCAAGTTAATAGCGGTGTGGCGTTCGTGAACGAATAGTGCCATTCAGCGAGTCAAGCAGCGTGCCATGCAGTGAGTGAGTCACGTTTTGTTTTTGTTTTGTTTTGTGCACGTATTGGCGTGAGCTGTGATTGGTCTGCTATTGAGGAGACATATAGTCATACAGACAGACATACAGACAAACCCTGACAGCGCATAAAAAGCACAGGGCAACTCAAGTTTTGTTTTTTTCGTGACTGCAGCCAGGCAAAATCTTAACGACAGTCAGTCCGCTCTTCAGCCTTCCAGGATTCTACCCACTTCCACTAGCAGATGAGAACGAGCTCAGACAATGACAGACGCTTCTCGACCGCAGGTTAAAAGGGCTCTTTCTTAAAAATACACGTGTTTCGGCTATTTTCTATGCCGGATGACACTTTTATATAGTAGACATTTTTTATTGGAATTATAGCTAACAAGCAAGCTAAGTCATTTCACATGCCATTATACCCACCATTTCCAATTGTTCAGAATAGAAGGGAGGTAGAAGCCTGCAGGCTGAAGAGCAGACTGACTGTTGTTAAGATCTGATTGATGGAATTTCTAGCCAATTGTATTGTCCGTAACAACCCCAAGGAAACTGATTGGTCAGAAGTTGAAGGTCCAGCCCGCTCTCTCTTGCAGATCTTTTTTTTCCTTTTCAAAACAGTGTACAAAACGTTACCATGTAGTAAACCTGTCAAAAGTCTGTGAGCATGCAGACAGACATCCGCGCATGAATTTTTGCCTCACAGCTTGTAAATTTTTAATTGCAACCACAGACCTGAATTTACAAACTTGCAAAACTAAGTTTCCAACCACAAGCCTTAATGTACAGGTACAGCTTTGTGACATATTTAATATTCCATATATGCGTACTACAGTACATGTGGTCCTGCATAATCGTGTTTTGTTTGTTGCGATGCAGGCAGGGTTCAAATTGAGTCCCAAGTCTTGGGGGTCCCACCCAGAAAGGTGGTGGGGTGGGAGGAGTGGCGGTTGCCTGTCATGAAACACTCAATTTGATGATTTATGAAGGAGATTATCTGAGGCTACAGCCGCAACAATAATGGTATTAATTTATGGTACTCATTAATATGGGTATATTATTTGTTTATGCTAACTTGGAACTGGAGGTGCTGCTGCTCCTCTTAGGCTGAACTCTACAAAGTTAAATTCATAGCCTAATTGAAGCATAAATAAAAATGACACATGGTGTTATAACACGTTTTTCAACATGGTTGAACAAATAAGTTAACCATTTCTGGGAGAAAAAAAATACCCTTCAAAAAAGTCTGTGAAGCCTCCTCTTCTCCTCGTTTGAGCTCTTTTTCCATCCACTTCTGAAGACAGTTGTGTTTTCTGGTAAATATTCCATCAGTGTTTTCCAGGTCATATGTTTAGCCTTTCAAATTCAGCCTACAGTAGTTAGCTAGCTAGCTACCTAGCAAACAATGGCTAGTGTAACCCAGTTGGTGTAGTTAGGTTAGGTAGCTAGCTAGCTACTGTTAGAAGTGCACTAAGTATAAATGAAGAGACCAGCACAAAGTGGAAATTTGTATGATAAAAGTACTTACTAGAGTTAAGGCTGATTTATAGTTCAGCGTCGTAGTGTCGCCATTGCTACGCCGTAGGTGTGTACGGCAGAGCGAGCATAGTTCTTTTGGGGAGTCCCAGCCCGCCCTCAATTCCAACCCTGGATGTAGCCATTTTATACCATTGCCATCAGGAAATAATTTCTGAGTTATAAGAGTGAAGCACTGAATTCTGCATGTTTATGTAGGTATAAATGACAATGTATTCTCTAAAAGTATATATGCTTTAACTTTGTGGATATCGCAGTTAATGGTATGCACCTTAACCTGGACTACAATGTGAATGGAAATGGAACTAAGACCAAGAATTACTCCCACGCACCATTTGCTAAAGGCAAATATAGAGAAAACATTGGCTCACACTCTTTAGTGCAAAAATCATTTTCTTTTTCTGAAGATGCAATTCATAACAGGCTCACTTGAATACAGAATTTGTGAAATTCCCAGAGGGTTTCGATCATGCGGTACCAAATACATGCATATTATCCCATCATAATGTAGCTCATTTTGCTTATTGCAGGCATATTGCATGATTTGCATTACATAACTTTCTTTGGCCTGAACACCTGGGTCTCCATAGGTCTGTGCATCTGCCTGTCCTGCTCCATTGTAGAAATTAACAAAAGGGTTGAATGCGTTTTGCTCTGAATAAACACCTTTCCTATCGCTCTACCCCACAAAATCAAATCCCTCACCTAATTTATTAATATCTCCCTATTTCTCCATGGCCTGGCATTGAAAAGAGAGGAGAGAAGAAGAGAGAATTGCTGTTCTTCCTTTTTGAAGGTCTTCCATAAAAAATGAATGGTCCTGTGCTTCAGTGAAAAAGAGGCTGGGATTGGGACGATAGCCCAGAGGTTGAGGTTGAGAGAGTGAGGGCTCAACGGGTCCAAGTTTAATTTCTACTCTCCTCTCTTTCTTTCTATTTTTGGCATTTGTGGAAAAGAGCGTACCCTTCCTGGATAAAGGTTTAAAAATATATATTTGCTTAGTGACGGCTCTGACTGAGATGTAACAGAGAAGACTACAGTAGCTCGCTTTGTGCCTCTAGCTCCGAATGGTAAAAATGGCCCTTAGCCAAGGTAAGCTATAGTTTGAAAACCTACACTGGTCAGATTACATAGTTCATTTCTGTTTTATGACAGACTAGCCAGTAGTTCAGAGAGAGAGAATGTCATGATTTTCTGCTTTGATTAATTCTGCTTTGTCTCTGCTCTAAGAGACACAGAAAAGAGTTGTATGTCTGGTGCAGGGCAAAAACTATAGCCAATGCTGAACAAAGGAAAAATAATACTTAAATACGTAAACACTAAAACCTGCTCCTAGTAAGCTTTACTTGCAATGTTTCACCCCAGTGTTGGTTTTAGTGATGTATTACCTGACGAAGATCAACATCTGGTTGAAACACAAGTTAAACTTACTGGGAGCAAGATTCAGTGTGCAACTATATAATTTTTTTGGCGTGGCCAAGAGGCCGAGCCGTCTAGAATAGTAAATGTCTGTATGTCTGTCTGTCTGTCTGTCTGTCTGTATCCAGAAGTGGACCAATCACAGCTCACGCTGCTACGTGCATCAATCACAGCTGACGCTGTTATGTGCATGACGTCACGCAACATTGAGGGCAAAAAAAAAATAAACCCGTCTGCTGCTAGGCACACTTGGGCACACAGGAGGAGCTTACATGCATTTGATTTCACACTCCAGACGTGTGCTTTTGAGTTCACTAGCTTTGGCTGCTAGCTGGCTGGCTAGCGCTAACGCTCGGTCTGTGTTTTTCTGTTGACTAGCTTTGGCTGCTTGAGTTGAATAGCTTTGGCTGCTAGCTAGCTGGCTGGCTAGCGCGGGCTGCATGCCTAGTGACTTGCCGTGGCTGGAGATTGGACAGGGAAGCCACACCGTTTCTAGACTCTATGTCTTGTTTTCTATAGAGACAGCACAAATAACAGAGAGTTACAAGGCATAGCAGTCCGCTACAGGTGCATCCATTGCAATGGTTTCTCATGGTTCTTTTATATAATTCAGGGTCAAAGAACATAATGCAGGCCTCCACTATTTCCCACTGAAACAGCCTCTACTACGAATTTGTGAATACCGCAAAGCATTATGTACTGTGTACACACGCACAGACACACACACATAATCACACTAACATGCTGCTAAGGCTTATTTGAATAATTCATATTTTTTGAAGTTTTAATGATGTGTGCATCATAGTGGTTAGAGCCAAGGTCCCAAGCCCTGCTGCTGCTGCAGAATGCCTAACAAGACTGGTGAGCTGATAGGAAGATAGCGTTTTGATGAGTGTGTGTGTGTGTGTGTGTGTGTGTGTGTGTGTGTGTGTGTGTGTGTGTGTGTGCGCATTCCCACAAAAGCATAAACTCAAACATTTGGCAAAAAACTCACTTCTTTAT
>OMLI01101795.1:12218-24280 GCA_900302605.1 Rondeletia loricata
TTCCTGGTTTGTGACTGTAACGCTTACCAACGTAGAGCTGATCACGCTTGCGTGTCTTCTACCGTATTGCCTGGTGTACGAGCGCACACTGTATTTCCCTTATGCATGGCTCTTAGGGCACTGCGCAGGCTAAAGAGAGCATACCGTAATTCCCCTAGGCACTGCACATTGAAAAAGGTGAACAAAGGAATGCATTAACCTAAAAAAATTATAACATCAATCCACTTGGAAAGGTTGGATATTATTCTGCAATCTTCATATAGTTCTGACATCATTAAAGGTGCTACGTTTAGCATTTTTAAACATCAGAATATCATTGTTAAATTAATTAAATTGCAAATACCTTGGTATAATTACTGTAAACAAATGAGACCATGGTCGAGACAATTGATGGCTTCTGTTTCACGCCAGTGGTAATTGTTAGTGCTGGTGTTTCCCAAAATTAAGACCACATTTCCCATAAACCCTGTTGATCCCTGTCGCAAAGAGGATATTGCCGCTTGTCCCTCCAGCCAATTTATGTTCTGAGTGCAGCTTCAGCCAGGAGTGTCTCCTTCCTCCTTCTCTCCAGCCGCCAGACCGCCCTGCTGCCCTCTCTCAATAAAGCCCCTGCATAAGGCCTGCAGTCCCTCAATGTCTATTTCATTTATTTACTCTACTTACTTACTGTAGCAACATTACTTCTGTGAGAGTGACTTGTTTATCTGTGGAAGTGATAGGAGCCCATGTAATGCCACTGACCTGGCACACAAGATTAGTGTCTGCTCTTACTGCTGCCATGCCAATCAGTTCAACAGAGATGGAGGGATGGCAACACACACACACACACACACACACACACACACACACACACACACACACACACACACACACACAGACCACGCCACTACCCTCTGAGGAGCCAGATGATGGCACCGGACTGGAGCGCCGGTGACAGTTTTCCCTGCGAGTCAACATGTGTTGTCGCATGGGAAGAATACAATAGACTGTTTGGCCTGAGGGTTGAGGAGAGAGACAGAGGGGGAGAGGGGGAGTGAGAGAGAAAGTTAGAGAGAGATGCACACACGTTACACACTGCAGATGTCTCCTCTGTGCTTTGGCATAAGAGAAGCATGTTATAATTGTTCTTTTTCATTTTCATATTGTGTGTTAAGAAACATTTGGACGACTAACCGACTCAGTGCATTAGTCAGTGGCAGTTAGTATATTAAATGATAAACAGTCCATTTGTGTATCAACAATGCTTTGATGTCATTTTTCAGTTTCACTACTTCTGGATAGAGCTATTGATCTACACTGCAAAAAATCTCCTTAAGTGATTTCATCTTGACTCGACTCTTCATATCCTTTTCTTTTTCTTGAATTATGCTTGATACAGTTTTGCTTGTTTTCAGTGCATTTTCATGAAACGAGTGACGATATCTAGCAATAATGCAAATAAATCCACTGGTTGATTTGCACTGGAAACAAGTTAATTTATCTTCACTTCTTTGAAGAACAGCAGGATTTCAAGACTCGGTATTAAATTAAATGACTTGTTGACATAGGTATTTTTTGCAGTGTATTGCTTGTCGTACTTGGCAATGAATCCTGTTTTCATGAGCTGAAACATCAGTCATAGCTAGAATTGGCAGGGTTTCCTGGTGACCAGTGGGTGAAAGGTTCAATCCCAACTACAGTCAATATCTATCCCTGCCAAAATGTCTTTGAACAAGAGCTCCTACCTACTTGAAGGGAAAACCTGTTGGCAGACCATCCCTTGCACACAATTTGACTCGTTTAAGCAATATCTATCAGAGATGGAGGAACAGTGCAGCAGGAATGAAGGAATCCGGCATTTAAAAACAAATGGTCATTAAAAAAAAGGTCTACCATGACTACACATGTATGGAGGGTAATATTTGTGATTTTTCTTTCTGATGGCTGAGGCCAGAAACGCAGAAATGCTGGTAGCTGGTGTGAGTCTGCAGGCAACAAGGAACTGCTGATGGGCAAATTTATGAAGCACTCAGTCAATTGACATTCCACGAAAGAGCCGAAAGTGGGTGAGGTGGATGCACCAGCCACTTTGTCTTTGTCTGACCTGGATGCATATCCTCCTCTCTCTGTGTACATGTGTGTGTGTGTGTGTGTGTGTGTGTGTGTGTGTGTGCGTGCCCATGCCAGTTGGTGTGGAAGCCCTGCATTTGGACTCATCTTCTCTCAGCACGCTTGTCAGTGAGTGAGGCAAGGGTGGGAAATCCGGGGCTTCTGTATTGCTCACCGTCAGCGTTCTTGCGTGACTTAACGGTTTATTTGTCATCCCATTGACACCTCTGATCACAGAGAAAGGTCGGCAGTCTATCATAGGACATTATATCTCCCCCCCTCCCCCGTATTGACAGGAGTGGCTTGGGAGGAAGCCAGCGAGGCGGGGTGGGACTCTTGTTTGCGATGCATCTCATAATGGAGTGCAGTTGGAATATTTGCATTTTTCACTCCGCGCTGGCCAAGCAGACAGTTAGTCACTGGCGATATGAACGAATGATAAAATGACAGAGTAATGACGTGCGCAAACAATGAAGAGAGGTGGGATGGTGCTGTGCTGGTATGCGTGGAGAAATCCATGGGTCTGTTCTATTTCTGTTTCTCTAGCTGAACATGCATTTGGCGATAATCCTCCTGCCTCTATATCTACAAAGATACACACATGCAAGCGCACGAAAGGACTCGCATTGAAATTGGCGTTTGCCGGAAACATACCGCAAACCATTCACGCGTATCTCTGTCTCTTCTTGCTATTTCCCAGGCGCTCTTCCTCCCTCATCCCCTCTCTCCCTTGCCTACTCTCTCCTCCCTCCCTCGTCTCCTCCCCTCTCTTATCCCCACAGCTCTTTTCCCCTTCGCCTGGCCTAACACAGTAAAACACAGTGATGATAATGAGCGCTCATTGGTATTCCCAGGGCGCCTGCTCCTCCACCATGCTACCCCGCTCTGCCTCGCTTCCTCCCTGACATTTATGTTTTCAATTAGGCACTCCTCTGACAAACCCCGTGGCCCTTCCGCCTCACCCTCCCACTTCCAAAACTGATCCTTGATCTTTCCAAAGCCTCGCACGTTTTGTTGAAGTGGGAAAAAAAAAGCGTTACCCTGCAAGAAACCCCGTGGGAATTTCCCCAAACTGTTGTGAGAAACAGCCAGGTGATGTTGACAGTGGGATGCTGTGTGTCTCTCCAGCCGAGACGCATTTTAAACGGCACGCATCTTCTACGAAATGACTCTGACATCCACGGCAACCGGGGTAAATACAGACCGCGAGCTCCCTGTCGATTTTCCATTTTGGGGGGAATGTGATTTTGTTCGATGCCGCTTGATCTGTTCTGCGCTTCCTTCTCCTTACGTAATGTCACATGCTGCAGGGCAAGTGTAAATGTTTGTTTTGGGGCTTGGCAGTGGCCAATCCTCTTCCACGGTCAGTCTGAAGGCGAAGAGATATTTCCTCAGGAGTTCTGTAATCTACTCGCAGTCGTGCAGCGTGCGTGACGGACTCCCTCTGTTTCCTCTCACTTATCCGGCCGGTGTGTGTGTGCGTGCATGTGTGTTTGTGTGTATCTATCGCCGTTACACATGTATCTCTCCACCTCTCTCTTCTAACACAGAGTGCAGAGGTGAAGCGATGACGATGGAAAGAATAAGAAGGAGGGAGGGTTGGCTGACTACTTGACTTTCCCGTCTTGTCCCCCCTGTCTCCGAGCATGGGGACGAAGGGCTTAGCCTGTAATTAAGATTCTGCTCAGCCAGCCTACTCCAATGGCTCAATGGGGCGAGAATAAGCAGTCCCACTGGTGATAAATGGCCCACATCGCTGCCCATGTCCTTCCAATATAACCTGGGCATTAATTACACCAATTGGTATTGCACTGTCATCAATATCCATCTGTGCTGTATGCATGAGTCTGTGTGTGTGTGTGTGTGTGTGTGTGTGTGTGTGCTTGTACTTGTTTAATGCATCACTCTGACCAGGCAGATAGTGAAGTGGTTGCAGAACTCAGGTATGGAGTGGAACGATTTCATCCTTCAAGCAAACTTCTCCAATAATACGCCTAGAGTCTTCAGTATCGATATGCCCACTGGAAAATGGCTAAGAGTAATGTAAAATAGGCATATTGTATAATAACTGGGCAAACACGCTCAATAATGTCTTATCCTGAAAATCCACTTTAAAAAATTACGTACAATTCATCATTTACTGATTATAATTCGCTGTATTTGCCTATTCAGCAACTTTGCAGTACAGAACACAGAGAAAGGTGAAAAGACGTCAACTGGCAAAAGTGACTTTGGTTCGCAGCTCAGACCATCTGGCCTGTCACTTAACCTGCACCTTTAAGTGTCCTCCTTGTCCCGCGAACCTTTACTGCATCAGCCCTGTCTTCCTTTCTCAAGCAGAAGTAGCTGAGCAGTATATTTCTAGATGGAGTTATTGTTAGCTTTAGTACAACTAACGGGAAACTTTTGAGAACCATATGGTGAGAAAGGCCAATGAGAGATTCATTTATCCCCACTGAAATCAGATCGCTTAATTTGTACATGAGATGATGTATCATCTTACGCCTGTATTAGAACTTTGTATTCTGTGCTGATGAGCGACCTTTTATTGCACTAGATCGAGGTATTGACTCCCCGTCTGGTCTTATCAGCTGATGTTTGTCCCTGTGGTATATGTTGGAGTCATCTGCATGTGTTTTTATTGTGTTTTATGTTACAGGCCTTGTGCGTTCTTGTTTCAAACCCTGTCTCCAAACCAAATATCCCCCATGGGACAATACAGTTTTGGAGTGAAAGCTGTATGCCTTGACCTTTGCACTGTGTTTGCTATTGTAGTGGTTGGGGATACTGGGATATTTATGACCAAATGGGGAAGGAAGGCAGGTTCACCACTGTTTTCTGGATTTGATAAGAATAAGAATATGGGCACAATTTGTGTATTGTAACTGTTTGTGACTCAGCACTACAATGCACTAAAATGTAAAAGCTCAAATAAACATTCTAGTAATAAAAATATCTGTCTCTGATTCATTGTCAGAGAAGTAGTTCTAAAGTGGGGCGCTTGGGTTGACAGACATAATCGAATCTCGATTGATTTTAGCTGCTATATGAACTGTTTTTGTTTTGTTTCTTTTGTTTCTTTGACTTCTCATTGATTGTGCTCATTGATTTCATTGACTCTTTTGTGAGCTAGCCAAATCTCAAGTCTACTAATGTCACATACACACAGCAAGCTAAGACCACAGAGGTTTTGGAGTTATGAGTTGTCAAGATCAAGGAAAACGCAATCCACCTACATCATCAAATTACACTGATTAAACACCTAGAATCATCAACAAGGGCAAATGTTAGTTAATGGAGGCCAAAAAATTAAAATGATTATTGAAATTTGGTGATTGAACTTGTGTTGAAGCATTTCACCAGACACTTGTCATATTTTGGTTATTGCAGTAAAAATCTGAATTAAGACTGTCAAGCTGTCAACCTGTTTCTGCAGGGGTCTGAAGATACGCATATTATGTTCAAAACAAAAACACTAAATACAAAGACAGTAAATTATGTTTTTCATATTACATAAACACATAAGCACACACACACAAACACACACCCAAGCTCTCTTACTCTAGCTACCCCTCCATGGCAGAGGTCACAGAAATTAGGCCTGTGGACACAAATATCTCCTTTTGTCTGAGCAGAAGTGGATGTTTGGTCTTCCAAACTCTATTCATGAGATCTCATTATTTTCATTTCCTCTCCTGTCACTTAGTATTAGGTTTCGTCCGTTCAGTGAACACAGGAATAGCTCCAGTCTTGGTACGATGCCAGGGCCCTCTGAAAAAGATGCATTTCAATAACAAAAGGGATATATCACTGAGGATTGGCGGTTTAATACCGTAAAATATCATGATTTTGCTGAAATGCTTCAATCTTTTTACTGTGCCGGGATGTACTCGGCTGAACCGGAATGGAAATCGACATAAAACGGGCCACTTATTACAGGCGGGATGGGGCCCCTTTTTTAGTCCCTCCCTCGTAATATTGCAAATGAAATTACAAACCGTTGTGTTCCCCAGCACCATGTAAAAATGGAAATGCACAGCGTTAATTCATGCATGAAGTCATTGTTGGTGCTGCTGAAAAATTCCACTGATTCCAGACGCTGGAATCCACCGTGGTATTATTCATTAAGACAAGTGAAACGTTGGGAGTCTGCAAGTGTATCTCAAAACAGGGCCGACCATATGTTTAGTGTCAATATGACTTCACGGTTGCCCATGTGGAAAATAGCTCCGGGGCCACAGAACGCACACTCCGACAGAGCGCTGTGTTTAGAGAAATCATCTTGAACTGTGAAATGCGAAATAGGAAAACGAGAGCCATGTCTAAAAATAATTTCCCTCCTGCGCTTTTTTAATTGCGACAGAGAGGAAAGTAAAACGGTCGATTATGAGGAGCTCAGGTCTGTTTTGGGGGGAGAGAGAGAGAAGAGTCGTCTGATTGTTTCCAGTGCCCTTGGTGATTCTCCAAGGAGTGGCCTGGCATGAAATTGCCAGAAGCGGGGACCGAAGCGGGGAGAAGAAGACGAATGCAAGAAAATTATGTGCAAGCGAGAAAAGATATAACTGTGGGTAAAACGGCTACGAGTAAGGGAATGAAATGATGAAAAGAACCTGGAAAGGGAGGAGGATCATTTGAGGTCTGCTGGGTTTCCTCCCAGCCATGTTCACTCCAGAGACTTTGGGACAAAGCGTCAAACATGGTCAAGCTTCTCATTAATGGGAGGGTTTGCAGAAAACTATGGTAAGATTAGGGGGCGCTTGTTAAATTTTACACCATACCCCCGCCCCCAGACACCACCTGCCCCGGACCAACGACCAATCAAACCAGGAATGCCATCCATGAGGAGCGCCCACACTCCACTCCCACTCTGGTTGAGAAAATTGCCTTCCCATTGCTGTTACTGCCATATCTCGATGAGGTATACGCTCAACTCATGTCATTTTTGGGGAATCTGCTCGTCCGTTGCTTACAAATAATGATCATTTACATTATCATAGCTAGTAACAATCGTTAATTCACTGGGAGCTGACATTTCAATAATGATCATGAGGGCAAATATCAGTGATCAATACTGTTTGGACCTTAAGGACCTTAAAGTACCAGCTGTCACTAATGACAAGGGCTGTCCCCTGTTCCCGTTTGCCCTCCCAGGAGACTCTGTGCTTGTGTTCCACATGGCCTACCGCGAGGCTTCCTGCAGGTTTTATGGACCCGTTTCATTAGCCACCTAGCTCGAATAGTCCCAGAGGAAGGCCCGAGGGCCGCAGTGTTTACTAAATGTGCCTTTTACTGCACATCATCCTTGTAAAAGATGCAAAAGCCTCCATTTAGGCAGAGGGAGCTAAATGAGAACGTGCTAATTGGATTGGCATTTCACAAAAGGCAAATCTGACTTCATGCTAATGTGATTGTGCTATTTCTCTCTCTACGCTCAGAGACCAGAGTGGGGTGGGTGAGATTCGAGCGAAAGCAAGCATGCAATTTGTGCTGAAAAGAGTTTTGTACTGCACTTTCTTCTCAAAACAGCAGCCTGTCTTTTGGCTAGGGGTCTTTTTTCTTGTTACGGGTGTCAGAGGTCATTTATCACTTTCAGTCAGAAAAGCAATCTTGAAAATATAAATGCCCAGCTAGTTTTTGTTGGAGGCAGTATAAGCATGTACCTGTAAAATAAGCATCTACAAACTCTCTCCTGGATGCAAAAAGGAATCTACAGTTGCTAATCTTCTACTCACCATTGAGATCAGCTACTGGATACTGCAGCTTCCTCATTCTTTCTCCAATTTAAATTTACATGCAAGATGTAGTTGTTCAAATGATGTTATTAATCTGAACTAAATGCTGATTTGCTGTGTTGTGTTGAGGATTGCGTGCTTTTGATTGTTTTTATCCTTGGTTAACTGATTTCTAGTCTCTATTTCACAAACATTCACATCAGAACACTGACATTGAGTTACTCAGTGCCATGACCTGATCAACTTGGGTTCCCCTTGTGGAGTTCATCTCATCTCTGCCTGATTCTTGTAAAGCCCTTGGATGCTACTGGACTAATCAACCTTATCAGTTGTTTTTGAGTCTTGAGCACTACCCAATTACAGCCGCAGTGGATCTCAGGATGCTGACGGGCGTAAGGGTATTACTGTCCAATCAGAAACCCAGCGCTGATACTCCGCATCGGACTCATCGACCCGGCCTCCTAATCCCGCTCCAAGAATCGGTCAGAGATGCAGATGGAGTTGATTCCAAGTGTCTTCATCTGTTTTTCTGCAGTGGCTGATGTATAGACCCAGGCTCTCTCTCTCTCTCTCTCTCTCTCTCTCTCTGTTGATTAAGACCGATCCTCCAGCATGCCATACCGAAGCTAAATTAATCATCCCAGAAATGGGTTACATGTCAATTGTGTGGTGATAAGTGTTGAGCTAGATAACGGTTGTCAAGCTATGTTGGATGAGGGGAAAGTGGAGAATGCACAGAATGACTTTTCTGCTGATGCAGCCAATATGCATTTCAATGGTGTGGACACCGCACTGTGTAAAATAATTATTTAATAGGTTGCGAAGAGCATTTTCATTGCAGTTTTGCAGAGAGTTGTTTTCATCTCGTAGTAAACGAAACATTCCCCCGCCGGGTGAAATCTCCTGGAACATCTGGCTCCATTCTAGGCCCCTGTCCAGTCTGCGCTCGCTGTAGAGGCTAATTAGAAAGAGACAGCAGATGAGGGGAAAGAGCGAAGGCAGAGAGACAGACCCGAGACAGAGCTCCAGTAATATGCTTGACCCATATTTTTCTTAAGAACTACTCAAATATATCTCTGAGACATCATGTAAGCTACGAGGCAAAAGATGAGAGGAAAGTGAGGAAAGACCACAGGACTTGAAATTGTCGCTGGCAAGTAATGTGTTAGCTGGGTTCTTGCTTTTTCCACAATCAGTCAATCATATTTCTGCAAGCTGCCGATGATCCTGTACATGCTACTAGCTAACCTCCTACTGTAATTCTGTGCGCTGAATCGCTGCTTGGCTTAGTCCTGTGGCCCTGACCTTTCCCTCTCGCTGTGGAGAGAGCGATTTGCCTGATTCTGTCCCCGCCGTGGGTGGCTCTCCTCCCGATGACATCTCCCGCCGAGTGCCCGGCATCGGTGGACAGTGCTCTCCCTGAGGGGTGCTCAAGATGCCAGAAAAAAGCTCGCTAACACCTGCCACGAGAGCATTGTGCTGATTAAGGGGGAACTTTGACTCTCAGCCGACAGAGCATAAGGAGAGGGGGAGTCAGGGAGGAAGACAGGGAGGGACGGAAGAAGCTAGAGGATGGGGTGCGGGTCAGGGGCGACGGTTTCGTTATGCTGACAGGATCGCCGCAGTCACGACACTGCACCGCTTCATTCAAGCCGTTCGTATCGGACGCTAACATTAATGCTTACCAGAGGATACGGTCTATCTAAAGCTCTTTATGAGTTTGTGATGTGGCGGGGTTGAGGATTGGAGGGGTTGTGGACGAGCTGCTCTAGTTCACACTTGGTAAATTGGCTCATAATGCCGGGGAGAACAGGCTTGAATGCCCAGCCAGTGGCTTTTATGTGCTTTTAAGCAAGTCTCCTCTAAATGATATTCTTAATGAGCCTTGGAGGAAGCCCCTGTCATCATTAGAAGGCCCCAGGGGAAAGGACGTCGGACCGCCGCGCGCACACGTTTCCCCACTCGACCCCGCCCCTCTGTTTGACGGGCGGGGTGGCCATTCAGGCTGCAGAGTGGGTGGCTCTGCCTGTTGGAGGTCAGGGGACCCGGCATTGACCCTGTCAGCAGTGACCGGCCCTAATTGACCACACGCAGAGGGGATCTGTCGGCCCCAGAGTGGCCCCGGATGATGAAGATAGGGGGAGAGAGGAGGCAGCCACTCACACACTCTTAATGGCATTCATTATTTGCTGGAGGCCATCCTTTTGTCAGTGCCTTTTTTCCCTCCTTAAGTGCGTCCTCTCTTGATATTCAGGCAGTGGACAGTGCTTGTCAGTTGGAAGCAGTTAGCTAAGCCATCTGAAGCAAAATAAATAAATAAAATAAATAATTTCAAAGTGTAATCTGAAAAGTTCAAACAAATACTAAATAATAAATGACATTTTCAGCAACTAAATTGAATATCAGTCATGAAATATTAAATATCTCTTGTACTTCATTGACTGTTGCATATCATTCCGTATTTCCCTGTTGTTCTTAATTAACCCCTTCCTCAACTGACTCAACTATGGAGACTCCATTTCCTTTTTACAGGATTACAATTACATACTAATCCCTGTTTGCAGCCTTTCTCTCTTTTTGTGTAAGCCTCTAATCACTGTGTTCTGCTTTTCGGGGGGCTCCATGCTGGGTTTCATTAAGGAACAGCACTCCCCCACCTCCAACCTCTGAACCAAACGGGCTCCAGAATGCAACTGGGAGACGGCTGGCAAGATCTGTTGATTGTGACTCATTACATTGTGTTAATTAGGGCCTATGAGAGAGGTTTATCTGGATTCTGACATTTTTCTCACATTGCTGTGAAGATACCACCGTTTGAAATAAGCGCTAATTACGAGATGCTGCAAAACACAAAGGCCCATCCTGAGACAATGTTACACAACTACAGAGACTTTTAAGTGTCCATTCAATAGCATGAGAAGAGTAGCCCGTGTAGGACACTGTACGCATTTGTAACTGTAATTATACTACTTCAAAGTAGCCAAACCAAATGAATACGCTTGAACTAAAGGATTAGATTTCTACTGTGACTGGAAACTAATGTAAGACATGTTTAACAAAAGGTGGAGCTGTCATTACCTTCTATGAATTAAAGAAAAAGTCTGTAGTGTACTTTTTACTTTATCGCTTTGGCTTGCATTAAGTAAGTCGCACCACCACTTTGATATCAGGTTCTGTCCAGCAATGCAATGACCATATAGTTCATACAAAATGAACCATTCAAATGGACTTGAATGGCATATGCATAAAATAAAACAGTCTCCTACCCTTTAGATAGACTTGGTTGTGATTATAATGCAAAGTGGAATGCATTTTTATACCTCAGTAATTTAAATTCTGCAGTTTTGAGCTATACATGGTCAGGGGAGGTTGCGGGGAAAAGATAATTACAAAAGCTAGCCAAGCCTAACAAAACAGCGCTTAGAGCCTGTACGACTATTGCTGCTGAACGACCCTCTTTGTCACTCCCATTATTCATAGTCTCTGCGAAACGGGCTGGAATTAGTTTATTGTAATTCTAGAACAGAGTCGTTCGGGGGAATAGCTATAGGAGGACAAAACAGTGACCGAGGCGAAGGAATCTGTGTGCACGACCCTAATTGAGAAGGCGCACGCTTCGAATCTGCAATACCCCCTTCGTTCATTTTGTTCCAAATGGCTAAGGTGGAGGAGTCTGCCTCTTAACCATACAGGGATCACTTGGGAGGAAAACCTAAGTATGCCCTGAGCATCATTTTGACAGTAATCTGTCAGACAGAGGTGTGTATTCAGAGTGTGTATAGGCACAGTGGGGCCATACGTGTACAGGATGTAATATACCATTTCAATCAATGTTGGACTTTATGGGAGTGACACGTGCTGAGGTGACATTCAACTTGAATAGCTACCTCTACTTAAATGATTACTTTAATCCATTGTGTGTAATTGTGATTGGCAACGGTGCCATTAAGTGAATGTAATCTAGATCTCTATTACCCGGAATGTCGTAATTTCCAAGATTAGAAAGAGTTAAGGACTCCAGACGGGATACAGGTGCAAATTGGAGAGAAGAGGCTGATGCACATGCATGCACACAGTGACGTGCGCACACTTAGCCAGCCACACACACACACACACACACACACACACACACACACACACATACACACATACGCATGCATACACAAAAAAATTCGTGAAATACACACATCACAGGGGACAAAAACATATTCATTGTGAGAACACATAAGACCAAACACACAG
>OMLI01101812.1:6337-16469 GCA_900302605.1 Rondeletia loricata
TTCTCATTCCCTTGAGCACATTCTCTACAATCTAGTTTAAAGGTCTGTGCTAACCCCCTGCCGCTTGTATTTCCTCTTTGTGTGTGTGTGTGTGTGTGTGTGTGTGTGTGTGTAGGTGGACGTGGGAGTGGTTCACTTCACCCCTCTGGTTCAGCCTCAGATCCAGCAGCCCTTCAAGCTGGTGGAGAAAGTCGTCAGGAACATTTTCCAGTTCCGCAGGAAGTACTGCCGTAAAGGACTTGAGTAAGCTACTTGATATAGCTATAGGCCTCTCTCTCTCTCTCTCTCCCTCCCTCTTCCTCTCTCTCCCTCTTCTCTCTGTCTCTGTCTTTTAATTGTGTCTCACTCTCATCTACCATTCTCTCTTTTCCA
The DNA here is from genome assembly GCA_900302605.1 of Rondeletia loricata. Taxonomy (NCBI): domain Eukaryota; kingdom Metazoa; phylum Chordata; class Actinopteri; order Beryciformes; family Rondeletiidae; genus Rondeletia; species Rondeletia loricata. The sequence goes on from OMLI01101812.1 coordinate 6,710, forward strand.
TTCTCTCCATTGTCTGACAGTGGTATCTTCATCTCATCATTAATTAGAACGTTTTTAGCTTTGCCTCTCTTGTCTCTCTCCCACTCACACACACACTCACAAATGAACACAACTTTAAAGGCTTCAGTAACCAAAGTCTGAACATCCGAGCATTCAAAACCGCTAACAACAAACGCCCACATGCATGTGCACGCTGCCCGTCGCCCCCGTGCCTGTTGGGAAGCGTACGTAGGCCCGGGAAACAAAAGAACATGTGTGTGAAAGAGAGCAGCAATTATGAGTCATTGAGGTGGCTTAGGAAGACGAGGCAGCGGCTGAACTTATGTAACTGCAGCAGGTTGGCAGCAGCAGTACCAGACTGGAGGGGAGGCTCCAGCGCTGAAGCGCCCAGAATGCATCTGTACTGCAGAGTATGTGAGGGGGCTAGCATCACTAACTCGCAGTGAAAGCCCACACAAGGACATCTTAGGTTTGGAAGGTCTTTAAACATAAATTCCCCCATTCCCTTCTTTCTAAGTAATGAATATTCTGGAGGGCTGTGAAGGGGGAAAGACAAAACAGAGATAAATGTGAAACAGGAAATGATTCCTCTTTATGTTTGAGAAGTTGGTGTCTGTGTGCCTTTTTTTCTTGTATCAGTATCTTTCCATCCCTTGACTGTGTAGCATGGCAGTGAAACATGAACAATTCATCAGCTCATTGTGTGATTTCAATTAACTTCACAGATTTGAAATAGTTGCTGAGGGATCATTTCTTCCCATTTTAATTTCATAATGCCATTAAATTTGCATGATCATTACGATATCAAAGCCAGCTGAGTGTTGCAACACTGATTATCTTTCTTTCTTTCTCTCGCTCTCGTCTTTGTTTCCCCCCAGAATGCTGTTCCCCGAGGCACGTCGTCTCGAGCTGGCAGGGGTGATGATGCGCGAGGCCGACGTGGACCCCACCCTGCGCCCTACAGAACTCACCATCCCCCAGATCAGGGCTTTAGCGGACGCCTACGCCCACCTCTGCACCCAAGAACCCGGTCTCCTCGCCTACGAGTTCAGAGAGGAACTGAGGCTGAAGCACCTCGGTAGGCAAATGGGCACATTTATTGACACGCCAGCAGGCGCACCGTCACCGAGCCCGAGGCAACTCTGCTGAACAACAGCACAGAAGTGGAGGGGAAGACAGTAATGGCCTCTGTTAGTGCAGAGAGACAACAGACTGCTCTTAGCCTTGATATTTCCACCTGGCATAAGCATGCATTTTTAAAGCCTTTTTCTCTGCACCCAGGAGGCAATACGTAACTCTGTAAACACGGAATCCTGGGACAGAGACAAGAACCTCAGTGTAAACAAACGGGACGGGTGGGTTGGGATAGTAGCTGGGTTGGGACAGCTCCAGGACCTTGTTCCAGGCTGGGACGTCTCAAAGTGAAGTCAGAACAGTTGAGCCTGCCTAGTGGTTCGGGAGGAATGAAGAAAGCATGTTAGTTACCAGCCGGAGCTCTTTAAGTGCATAATGCTTGACTGTGTCCTCTCCTGATGTCCTGATTCTTACCTCAGATCCAACTCACTGTGGGACCTGAAAAATAAGTCCAATTTTCAGGGCAATTTAGAGAATAGGAACAAGATGGCAGCAGCATATTCAGGCCATTTCCCCCCCTCCGCTAAGTATTGCCTATTCACATGGGAGACGGAGCTGAAAGAGAGGAAAGTGCCAGGAATTTGTCAGCACAAGAAAGACTCCTTAAATATCAAGGGCTCTATTGTTGATGCCTCTATTAAAATAGAAATCGCTGGCCATCTTGTTCTGCACGCGTTGTGTTTGAGTGAGATTATGTTCGGGAGTTCAGTCACATCCTGGATCCAAAATGAACTTTTTACTGGTCCAATTGGCAGTTGAGTCAAAATCATCGAATCGGTTTTATTAATCTGAACTACTTATCACATACACATTTTCATGACATTTATTTGACAGAATATAATAGATATTACACGTTAAGCCCTGCCCTTGCTGTTCTTCTTGTGATTTTTATCTCATCAATAAAACCATTGTTACATGTTTCATGTATTATTGCTCTTTGAATGCAGAACAGATTATCACCAGCAGAATGAAGCAGGGCCGTTGGCTGCCAGTGTGACAGATGGCACACAGACTGACTTGCCAAAGGGAAAATTAACTCACTTTCGGTGTTAATCTCCAACCACAATCAGATCTACACTATGCCATGGCAGACAGGTGTCCGGTGACCCAGAGGAACGTGGTGTGGTTTGGTGTTACAGGATTAATGGCGATGACAGATTGCTGTGGTGGACTACTGGTCTTACAACCGTGATGCTAAGAGGTAAGAGTCCAGATTCACCAAGACTGTGGTAGGCCAGGGATGATTTCCCAGGACTAGAGTCAACCTTCCAACAAGATCACTGTCAGACAAGACAGTTGGACAATCGGCAGCTCAAGTCCAGGGAAATGCCCCTCAACCCACCACCCTACAGAATCTGGACACCATTAGACGGCCACAGCTATCTGTCACCACATGGAAATCTGATGAATCACACTAGATCTGAACCAATCAGAGTCGTGTCCCTCGAGTCAGTTGACAACTGGATAAAAACATCTGCCATCCGGCCACCATGACAGATTTACTCTCGTATGCGATGACGGTCAAGTAGTCAAAGAGCACAAGACGGGTCCTCTGTTACTATGTCAACATTGCCTGTCCAGGTATATCTGGACGCTTCAGCATCACTCTTGGCAGACCGGGCCTCCATACCTGTTTACCATCACATGAAATAATCCTGTGTGGTTTGATCTGGAATGTTGCTAGGAGCAAAATACAGTATGTCGGGCTCATTACAATGGGATTGCGTTGACAAAATGTCTATTTAAATTACTCTCATGATGAACAGAACGTTTTCGGTATCTGTACCACTGACATTTACTCAGCAAATGGAAAATGTACCAACATTTGGCACTTGGCGGGTGTCAATTTCTAACTTGTATACGTGTTCATAAAATCCCAGCAATGTGGTATAGCTTCCTCTGCATTTTTCTTCTTCGTGTAACCGTGTCCCACTTCTGTCAGATAACGATGCGTTCTATTGAGGATATACTTTTGGTTCCAAGACCAAGATATAGCATTTCTTATGACAGCTAATGGACTGGTGGCAGGTTTAGCCGTGGGACAGAGCCTGAGATAAGACACACTCTGCTTTACCCGTCAATGGAACAGTAACGATATGCAAAGTTGAACCGACAGACTCTGAAGGACTGTTTGAAAGAGACTGTTTGAAAGAGACTGTTTGAAAAGAGACTGTTCTTCAGGCGTCATTCACAGATAAAACGTTTATTTATAAAACAATTCCATAAGAACAGGGCATTCACATTCATTGGTATGCTAGCATCAAAGGCATGTTAACGAGCTGAGAAGGGAACGAATGTACTAGTGGTTTGCCTTTTATAGTACCTCAGTATGTACTTTATGCTATGGCAAACGCGTACCTTTTACAAAAATATCCACTGCATTTATTGCAAATTCCTGCCTGGTTTCCTCCCTGTACAATGTCAAGTATGTATAAGAGAATTTCTAAATGTTTCAAATTTACAGCACAGTTCATTTGGAAAAGATAGTATATACAGGACACATACAAACATAAAAAAGAAACATTGGGTTTGAAACATTATTGCAGTTTAAATCACTGAATCTCAAACATACCTGTGCATTCCAATACATACACTGGAAATTACAATCCTCAGAGAAAGACATAATCCAGTGGGCTACATTTAAAAGAATGTGAAAAATGTCACACTGTGTTGCTTCTTTCTTTACAAGTGGACCAAATCTTTTGCCAACAGTTCAAGCCTTAACCCAAAAAGTTACTTTGCTAAGATATACAAAATCAAACCTATCAATAAATAAAAATAGCATTAAAAACAATAAAAACCTCATGATGTACAAATAGAAAAGGTTATTTCAAACATATAGGCAAACAGTGTATTTTAGTGCACAAAATACAGCAAAAAGGCAGAGTTGTGATAAGGTCAATCTCCTTCCTGTTCATTTAATCCGACTTCCTCTCCAGTCAGGAAGTCTGGCTAGACAAGCGCAGCTCTTTGGGTCCCGTTAGTCCGTAGCAGCTTCCACTCAGTGCCTCAGTTCCTTTCCCACTATCCTTAATGTACATCGAGCACGTAATGTGATGAACTGCACCCTGTTTAACCCCGGGATTAAAACCTGGGACCCCCGCATGAAAGTCTGCTGCCCTACCAAGTCAGCTAAAGCACCAGTGTGGCTGCCTGAGAAACGTATACTTACTGTATCTATGTATCCTGCAGCTCTATATGCACAGTGGGGACTGACAGAGTGACTTATACTAGCTGCTGGTTGCAGCTAAAACTAAACAGGGCAGGTAACAACACTCACCCCGTTTCTTCAGAGAAAAGGAATCCAGTCAAAGAGGGAATAAACGATGAGAGGAGTACATCACCCAGGCAGAGAGAGCTGGGTAGAGCCAGGGTATGCATCAGTGCTTGGCAGATTCATTGCAGTCATTACCATCGGGACAGAGTCGCCTCGCCTCTGGGGTCTCTCAGCCAATAGGCTTCTATCAAAGCAGATAATTTACACCTGACCTCAACCAAGCAGGTGGGTGGCTTCCTAAATGAACTTCAGAGTCGAGGCACAGCACCACACCCACCCTGGTAGAACCTGCAGGGAGCCACGGGGGGTTTCCCCTCTTCCGACACAGGGGCTTTGGTCAGCCCCTCTCACCTTTCGACCATCGACTCGTGGCCTGGGTATATCCTTTGCCCCTAGGAGGCGGGGGCATTGCCGGAGTCGGTGGCACAGCTCTCGTCCAGGTCATAGAAACAGTCCTCGTTGACCACCGACGTCAGACTCTGGACGCTGAACTCTCTCTCCAGCAGTGCGTTGAGGTCCATCACCCCCGACGACGATGACGCTGCGTCCGTCTGGCTGTCCAGCGACCTGCTGTGCTCCTTCATGCTCAGCAGCGCCCCCTGGCTCCTCTTGAAGCTACTGCCGGTTTTCCTCTTAATGGGGCTGAAGTGGCCCCGTGTCAGTTTGGGTTTGCTCTCTGGAGTGTCCACCTCCCCTCCCTCGGGTTGGACGCGGGGGGCCAGCGCGAGTCTTGACGCAGCATCCTCGGAGAGTTTAAGTTGGAGGAACTGAGCCTCGATGGCGCTAGTGGGGGAGCCGCCTCCTCTGCTTTCCCTCCTCCTTCCCCCGGTCTCGCTAAACCCATCGTCGTCCTCATCGCTTAAAATATCTGACTCTTTCGCGGAGCTGGAGGGGGGATGCGAGTTGCACCCAGAGCCCTGGGACCAGCTCTGTTGGGTGGGGGAGCGGTGTGGGTCTGAGGAGGTGGTGCAGGGTGGAGGGGCCCCAGAGGAGCTGGGAGTTCCACTGCTCAGGCTGCCCTCGTCCGAGTCTGGCCCAGGCTTGGGGTTCCCGGCTTGGGCGGGGAGGTCGACAAGGGGCTGCTTACACAACCAGGAGGCCCTGGAGGAACCTGGTGATGGAGGTGGAGATGGGGAGGTCAGAGAAAGGCTACTCTTATCTCACAAGAACACTCGGCCCCTGTAACATTTTATGACCTAAAATGAAAACGATCTGGTTTTTGAGCCAAGTAAATGTCAACCTATGCTTGAATGTTGTATTTACTGTAGAGATAAAGTAAGATGATCATCTGTACAGTACATGCATACTTAACATTACACAATCAAATCATCTTAAAGGCTAAATTCCAATCTGTATTAATCACCCCCATGCCCTGTGGGTATGTTTTCAGAGGGAGCAGCTCCTGGTACTGGGAACAAAAACGTCAGTATTTTTAAACAGATCTTTAATAGAAAAGTACGCTTATCTGCTCCATAAAACCTGCAGTAGCATACAGACATATTCGAAGCCGCTGATAGGACAGCGTGTGGCGAAGGCTGCAGAACGCTCACCTATCCTGGCGGAGGAGGGCAGGGTGCCGCGCAGGGGAGCCAGCCGCTCCTTACAGCTCCTCTCCAGCATGCCCTCACTCCTCATGTTCCTCCTCACGTTCTCCCTGAGGATGGAGCGGATCACCTTGATGATGTTGACCTTGCACTCCGGCACACTGGGGGGGGGGAACGCAGCAGAGAGGCTTTAATACAGGGTATTATCCATCCACGTTTAGCTTCCATTCTGAATTGAAGTACATAATCCCTAGAGCCGATGCTATTAGAGCAGGGGCTGGGGGTTCATGACATGAAAACGTGGCCTTAGAAGATTCCATAAATGGACTGAATGTGACAAATGCTACCTAGGAGACATGAGGAAGCAATACTATTTGAAACTAAAAAATATTTTCTCATTCTTACAGTATCTTCTATATATTGCATATTCTATTCTGCTAGTAATATAAATCCATTGTCACTGAGGCCTTTGCTACGCCTCTGTCCAACCTACAAAGACCTACACAAAACTCTAGTGCATTTCTTAAGCTATGGACCAGCAGCACCCAAAACAGGTCTGAGGTCTGTTTCTGGTGAATACCCACATTTTAATACTGATATGTGTTAATCAGCCTGGAGGGCATGACCACATTTATCAGGGCTGGAAAAACAACTATCCTAGTGTGTGTGACGGGTAAGAAATCACTATGGAATCCAAGGAAAGTTTTCTCTTTGCTGACTCCACCTCCAGGTTTGCTCTCTGACCTGCTACACAGCTGGAAGACGGTCTCTGGTCTCCCCTCCACTTCAGACCTGGTGTGAATCAGCTCCCAGATACAGCTGCTCTCTGCGCCTGTTCCTGGGAGAGCGGGGAAATCAACGAGAGGCTTTTAATCACACAGTCCAAGTATGGTTTCAAAAGGAGATAAGGCGGGAGGGAACCTAGCTTAGGTGTGTGTTTGGGGGGAGAGAGAACGAGAAAGATTTAGCAGATGTATTTTGTGAGCGATTTAGTAGGGATAATATGTCGGCTATGCGTGGCTCTTACCTGCAGTGTTTCCCAGTCGGACCTGCAGCGCAGAGAGCGGGATGAGCCAGCGGAACTTAAAGGGGTCCACGTCTCCGTGAGAGAGTGCTGAACGAGGGTTGGTCTGGTCGTCACACATAGACAAACACCAGAGAGAGAGAGAGATATGTTAAGCTTTGCACCAAAGAAACCATTAGAGGCACGTGAGAGTAAATGAGCGCAGTAGACAGAATCCTTACAATCTTCTTCTTCAGCTTGTTGTTCTCCCTGTAGACCAGTATCACCGCTTTCTTGAACACTGATGAGAGAGAACACAGCAGCATCTTAGTTGTGACTGTGAACGCATCACACAGAAGCATTTTAGATGCCAGCTCAAAGCCTTAAAGCATGTATGTGTGCTACAGCCACGGATACTGAAATTCACTGAAATCCATTTCAGCTCTAGTGGAAACCCAATATGTTTGGTTTGGGTGGGGTGGGTGGTCTCATTTCCCCAGAATGCAACAGCAGTGGCGACGGGGACAGTGTGCAGACTCACCAAACACGGTCATCTCGGGGTCTTTTCTCATGCGGCCCAGTGATGGGTGGGGGTTGAGCCAGACCGCTGAGGAATGCATGAGAAACTCTCCCATAGAGATCTCTGTGACCTGAGAGAGAGAGAGACGGAGACAGACAGGAGACGGTTTAGGAGAGAGAGGAGGCAGAGACGGAGAGAGATAAATAAAAAGTGTGGAGGGAGAGAGAGAGAGATGAGCCAGACTTTTGGCTTTTTGCTCTAGTACACTGCGGTGTGAGATACATACTAAGTGTCCACAGATACTACAGACTAGTTCAGTGCTACGTGGGGTGAATGCAGATCTCAGACTGGTGGACCTAGACAACATAATTTAGCATTCACTGTGAATATTTATGGCACAGTGGCTACCGACTACATTTTCCACTGACTTTTACATTCGACTTGTATTCGTTCCCTAGGGGAAATGCACAGTAGTCAGCGTAAACAGCACGAGGGGCTAAGCTGCTCCACTCGGATGTGCTGATATTTACTCCCATGACTTAGCTGTAGCTTTGACTGAATGTGCAGGAAATTCAGTTAAATACATCGATTAGCAGTCTGTCTGCACAGCTGGAGAGACCTGTCTGCATACACCAAAGTGCATTCTTTCATTCTTTAGGCAATGCATTCTTTTTCCTTGAGAGGTCCTGTTGTCCTCGTAGCGTGTGGCAGGAAACACTGTGGAAGTTGTTAGTATGTCTGCACCACTGTCACCAAGGCAGAACAGATGTATTGTACTTGGTGATAAAAGTGATTGTGATTGTGGACTACCTACCTCCTTGTCGTGGCCAGTCTGCTCGGTGACTAGCTGGTCGAAGACGGAGCCGTAGTCCTCGTAGAGCTTCTGCATCTCGTTGATGTGGCTGGCCACCTTCTCCATGGCCTTCAGGGCCTCTGCAGGGGCAAGCCGCCAGCAAAGGGTTAACGTTTTTATTTTACAGTGAAACAGAGAAAATTGATTTCTCAATGGCTATGGCTGACTAGATTGGATTCTAAAGATTTTATGAGATCACATCGCTGCATGTCAACACGTCTCCTGTGAGGCGATTTATTTCAGTCAGTGTCTGCATGTGTTTTTCTTGCTCTCCCTCTCCATTTCTTTACATTGCACACTATATGCAGATATCATCCAGACTACGTAGAAGTCTGATCACAATGTAAGCCTGATCACTTCCACAGCTGGATCTGAAGATGCAATTGACGTGTGCATCCAGGCCTGCTGAGGCGTGAATGATCGCATGATGAAAGTGACATTCAAATGACAGGTGTAAACGTAGCCTATATTTTTGTGCATCCTCATCTTTGAGCATGTGTGTGTGTGTGTGTGTTTCCCCTACCGTTGAGGTGGTAGTGCTCCTCGCTGTCTGCGTCCGTGACGGAGACCAGCTCCCTGAGCAGCAGCGGGTACTTCAGCACCCTCTGCACCGGTTTAATCAGGTAGGACTCCAGGGTGGACGAGTGCTGCTTGGTGGGGTTCCTCGCGTCCAGGAATTCCTTGAAGGCCTGGTCCGTCTTGGCTGAAAACACAACACGCATACAGAATCAATATGTGTTGTTCGATCACCACTGTTCACTCTCATTCACTCCTTTTCCTCACTCATCTCACTGGTTTGGTCTCAGACAGAAAGATGTGTGTCTATGTTGTAGACCCAAATTCTGATCTGAAAACAAGAATGAATGAAGGCTCTCCTACTAGTCCCACTACTGTGTCCTAAGTCTATAGAACCCAGTGCAACATCCTGGTGCAGTAGCATCCCTCCAGCAGGGGGTAGTGTAGGCTTCTCCTCAGTCCTCACCCACGCATGACCACTGCAGTACTTAACTCTAAATATCTGCTAACGGCGTCCATTACACTCAGCACACCACCACTGAGAATCACAATCATGTTAAGAGTGTTTTCCCGTTGCCAAAGGAAAGCTGAATCTAGCTGAACCGTGTTTGGTTACTTTAATGTGAAAGGGCAGGTTTAACACTGAATAAGACCAATATTAGGTGGTGTGGGACCTTTCCTCCACTCTCTAGTCTCCTGTAAAGGTGATGACATTTTCCCTAAGCCGTGCAGCCACCCTCTGCTTTCACTATGCTGACTGAGGGGAGCCATTAAAGTATTAATTATAGCACTCCCAGCCACAGACAGGCAGCCGCATCGACACCCAGAGTAATTGGCAGGCAATTAACAAGCCGACAAGTAAACAGAAGAAGCTCAGGAAACCCGGGGCCCTTGGCACGACGGAAAGGGGGGT
>OMLI01101817.1:0-21802 GCA_900302605.1 Rondeletia loricata
ATTGTGGTGGGACACAGATATGGGACAGTACATAGCGCCAGATGAAAATTGTCAAAATATTTGAACATTTGAGATTGAGATTTTGGCCTATTTAGGCACATATTCCACCTTTAACACTGTAATTCTTGAAAGCTTCAACCGATTGACTTGAGATCTTCAGAGAACATTGGAACCCCATTGAAATTCAGTACCACCCCATCTATGATGGCAGAATGCCAGGGGTCAAAAGGTCAAATATTGGGGTTTTATCCAATATTGGGGTTTTATCCAATGTTAACATTTTAACATGCTTCAACCGATGGATTTCAAATATCCAGGGGTGATGGAAAGCGGTACAAGGATGAACCCCATGGAAATTCAGCACCACCCGATCCTATATGGCCCGATCGCCTCCAATATGGCCTGATCGCCTCCGATATGGCCCGATCGCCTCCAATATGGCCCAATATGACCTGGGTCTATATTGGAATTCCCAGCAGCATAGATTTATAACCATGGGCCTTATTCCAAAGCAATCTTTAAAAATTGACAAAATCTTGGAAAAAATACATTGTTGACTGTGGGGTTTTCTCCAGTGGGGTTTTGTCAATTTACCGGTGACCATTTTGTATTTTTAGTAGCCATCTTTTATTTTTGTGAAAAAAGTTTCACTTTGAAAACATGAAAAATAATACATACTTGCCATAAATATATTATAATCTGTAGCAGGGCCTAGGCGTTACACCTGTGGCGGGGGCTACAAATGGCATCACGGGCGACGAGGAATGTCTAGTTTTTCTCATCCCTGTTGCTCTTTTGTTGTTCATGACCCTCATTTCTATGATTGATAATCTGTTAAGGTAAGGTCGGTAAAGTCGGTTTGACTACTGTTGACAAAATGTACTTATTGTAAGTCGCTTTGGACAAAAGCGTCTGCTAAATGACATAATGTAATGTAATGTAAGAAATTTGGTGATGTGGTAGTCTGAGTCATGTATGATGTACTTAGTATATAATGTAGTTAGTATATGATGTACTTAGTATGTATGTATGATGGTATGTAAAGCCCTTTGAGACATGTTTGTATAAAAGGGCTATATAAATAAACATGATTGATTGATTGATTGATGTACATTGTTTTAGAACTCAGCAAAATAACATACCTGTAAGATGCCACTAGACTGTAACTTATTAATTTCTTCTTATTGAAATGTTGCAATCGCAAGTGTGAGACTGTGTGTGTGAGTTTTTTGACATGTTTTGTAGACTACAATACTTGGTGACAGATGTGCCAAGGACCTACTGTTTTAATATTTCAGTGTGAGTACATTTTAATGACAAAATTCCTACTTATCTCCTTATCCTGATTCGTCTGCAGCCAGCCAGTTCATCTGACAGCGAGGCCAATAATGCCGGCGGAGGAAGTGATGAGGAGGACGATGATGAAGAAGCTGTTGTGCCTCGGAAAGCAGACTCAGCAAGTGAAGTTGATTCTGATTCCGGAAGTGAAGACAGAGGAAGGGGAGGTGGAGTGAAGCGGAAGCCACCGGCTGCTAAGGTAATTGTGCGGTCATTTCATTTAAATGTCATTGGAACTAAATCCCCTCCAAAACGTATGTCTTTTCAGTGATTTAGGTATTAACTCTTAAGATCGCTCTTAAGATGTTTTGTCCGAATACTTTGGTGCACAGAAAAGTCTGAAATATAATTTAGCAATAATACACGAAAGGGCATTCTTTACCACAATTATGGGTACAACGGGTGCACCAGGCACAAGACGCAGCCGAGTACCATCGGCAGCACCGAAGTACCCATAATGATAGTAAAAAAAACATCCTTGAGGGTAGTATGGCTTTTATATAAGGGGTACCAATGCATGTATACTGACTGAGAGGTTTTTTTCAAAGTTGTATACATGCATAAGAATGAAAAACAGGAGAAAGCAAGAAAGACCACTAACTAGGTCCCTTGTTATGACAAGAGTTGGCATAGCAACCAAAAAAGCATGGTGAGCCGTGCTTAATGGGAATTATCAGCTTGGCTGGAATGCATCAGATTGCTTGGCTGAAACAACCCATTGTGTAACAGATTGCTTGCTAAATAACTATATTGGTACAGTCGACAAAGTATCATTTAATCTAATCCCTTGGATTTGTCTCCCCTCTTAGCGGCCCCCTCCTCCAAAAAAGGCCCGGGGCTCATCCAGTGACAGAGATGGAGAGGAGAGTGGATCCCCCTCTGAACCAGAACCCTCCCCTTCAGAGTCAGACTCTGGCAAGAACAGTGACCAGGTTAACACACACACACACACCCTGGCTCGATTGTTGGGTGTTTTGAAACTAAACAGCCCACAAATGAATATCATTTTGTTGTGTTGCTTTCCCCAATAGGACTTTACCCCAGAGAAGAAATCTGTTGGACGAGGTGGGAAGAAAGCAGGAGGCAGAGGGAAGAAGAAGGTGAATCATTAGCTTCAGTCAGCCCCAAGGGGGTTGCATTTTGCACCGTTGTGCAATAAAAGTGTTTGGGTACTTTTTGTCAGTTCTCTCTTTCATTCTCTATCTCCCCCATTCACCTCCGTTTCTCTGGGATGTTGCAGAAGGCTTCGTCTGACTCGGACTCAGGCTCGGGGTCTCAGTCAGAGAAGAAAGTAGCTGACAGTGACTCAGAGGACGAGAAGCCACGGCCAGCTCTGTCCGTCTCAGAATCCCAGTCTGGCTCAAAGTCTGACTCGGACTCAGACCCACCTCCACGAAAGGGCCCTCAGGGGCGCAAGAAAGGTGAGGGTTCACTCTTGTTAAAAAGGATTGAGTTTCAGCTGTATCCAGAATCCTAGAGGTATAGTTTGTTAATGGAAGAATAGTTTTATGCCCTGCTTTTTGCTTCAGTAATTCCAACAGTGCCCTGTTTTCTCTGCCCTGTGCCTGTCCTTTCCCATCCACAGAGAAACCCCCACCAAAGCCACGGGGACGGAAACCCAAACCTGCCCCGGCAAAACGAGCACCTACATCATCCTCCGACAGCGACAGGTCAGGCTGCTCTAAGTTTTCCGTTCGTTTTCTGGTCGTGCACCACTGTTCATATATTATGAATGCCTGGTATACAAACCAGTCTGCTGTGAATGGCAGCATAATGGTAGCCCTGTTTTACACAGTGACAGTGAGCCCGACCGCATCAGCGAATGGAAGAAACGAGACGAGGAGCGCCAACGAGAGCTAGAGGAGCGTCATAAAAGGGAGGGGGCGGAGGAGCTCCGCCGGCTACGCGAGAGAGAGAAGGAGGAGGACGAGAAGAAGAAAAAGGAGAAAGAGAAGAGTAAAAAAGACAGTGACAGTAGCAGTAGCTCAGATGAAGGTGTACAGAATCACCCGCTGAAGAAGTCCAAGAAACCCCCCCCAGCCCCGATCCCTGCGCCCTCCGACTCCGATTCTCCACACCCAGCTGAGGTACAGTTACTAGCTGGAGAAAAGCATTGTATGGGGAAGCAAGGATAATGCTTCTGTTTTTGACCATCGTAAATATGCTTTCCATTTTGCTTTATTCAAAAGAGTAGGATTGCACATGCCAGAGAGTCGATTTTTTATTCAGTTTCGTCCCTCCGACCTTCATCAGCAATCACTTCCTTTGATGACATTGTTTTGGTCCATATTCAGGTGTCCATTTGTTCATTGGCAGTGATTTATCGACTGTTGTGTTGACTGTTTTTTGAGTAGCTACTCATCTGAAACTTAGTTTCCACTTTAGTCTTAATAACAAGTCTGCTTCAACCACTAGGTTGTATATATTTATATTTGGCGAAGATGTGTAATAATATAAACATTGCTTGTATGATGTCCTAAATGTAAACTAGATTTTTCTGGTTTTTTTTTTTTATAGAAACCCGTTAGATGTGAGGGATCTAATTTAGCTAAATGAATTCACCTGTCATCTACAGGTTTCCTTTTTAAGACATTAGTGGATCTCTTGTCTATAGACACTGATGAAGGCCAGAAAACAGGAAATGTTTTTGTCTTCCATGAAATTGAATTAAACATTGTAATGTCCTCTTTGTCGAGTGCAATCCCATTCCTTTGAATCGATGTTCTGTGTGAAGATTATGCACCGACTAGTCAGAGTGCATTGGCTTAACTACAAATTGGGTGATTCCATTTTGCTTTTCCCATCACAAAGGTGAAAAAACATGGCAAGCGGCCAGACAACCAGAAGAAGTCGAGAGTGAAGAAAGAGAAGGAAGGAAAAGACAGAAAGGAGAAGAAAGCCCAGCGGTCAGAGGAGAAGTCCAGGGCGAGGTGAGTGCACCATGGGGAACCAAAGACTACAGTATATAAACCTCATTAGGTTAACCTCATAAAAAATGAATGTACACAGATCACTGAGCTCCTTCTTCCTCAGGTCTAAGCCTGAAAAACCCAGACGCAAATCAGAGAGGCCTCCAGAGAAGAAAGTGGAGAAGAAAAAGGGTCAGTCTCCCATACAGTCACACTCCATTCTCACAAACACTGAACACTGTCCATTGAAACAGGCAAGCGATCATAGCCTGGTGGAAATTAATTTGCATGGTCTGAAACAATGCAACAATTAGACAGATTCACTGAAAGCAGAGCTCAATGATGTTGTTGATCTTGTTTCAATGAGAGGGAAAGTAAATATGTAATCAATAGTGACCATGTGACCACATAGCTCTGCATTGTGTGTCCATATGCAGAGCCAACACCAGAGGAAAAGCTACAGAAACTCCACACAGATATCAAGTTTGCACTCAAAGTGGACAACCCAGTAAGTGACATCTCTGACATAACAATGACATCTTCCTTTTCTTTACGATAAAAAAGTGTCCCTCCTTTCTGTGTCTTTATGCAAGCATCTCTGCGCAGCCTTTTTTTTGAATGAAAATCTAAGCGCTGTTCTGAATTGTGTGTTTTCTAGGACATAGAGCGGTGTCTACAAGCCCTAGGAGAGCTCGAGGCTGTGCCTGTCACCAGCCAAATCCTGCATAAGAACGCTGATGTTATTGCCACGCTAAAAAAGGTGCACTTTCCTTTACACTCTGACAGTATTAAAATAGAATATGATGATGTCCCGTGTCAAATTATTTGACATGGGTTACGTGATTTTTCTGGGATCTTGTTTGGCGTAATGTGTGACCAGTGTGATGGCCCCAAAAGTGTGCAAACCCATCCTGCATTCAAGGCAGGATAATTCAGTAATGGAAATGAAGTTTGCCCCAGGTCTGGTGCATTAAATTGTTTAGTATTGTTTGTTTATTACTTATACTTTTGTTCTCCTTTAAATTATCTTCTCCATTCTCAACTGTCTCCCTTGTCTTTGTTGTTATTGACGATATAGATTCGGCGGTATAAAGCTAGCAGTGCAGTCATGGAAAAGGCTAGTGAAGTCTACAACAAGTTAAAACTCCGCTTTGTGGGCAAGGCAGAGGTGGCAGCTAAACCTAAAACAGAGGACAAGGAACCACAAGATAATGGGAAGGATACACAAAACACAGGTAAAGGCTAGATTTTGGATCTCGCTGCCAACTGGTTTCTACGTTGCCTTGATATTCTCTTTGGGCTAGATGTATTTGCTGTGGCCTGCCCTGCCCATCAGTCAATATAATAAATGTGATGAAAATGAAATGATTATCTGCAGTATATCAATATGGATTTTCTTTTTCTAGATTCCGCTCCTGTGAACGGGGAATCGGAACAGAAAAAGGAGGATGTGGAGGTAGAGGAGAAGCCATGTTCCCCTGCCCAGGAGGAGAGAAACGAGCACATGGCTTCAAGCCCAAACAGGTAAACATCCCCATTGAAGCAAAATGTCTGTTTACTCGTTCTACATTCGGTTATCACGGTATGTATAACTGATGAGATTTGAAAGCGGATCTCTCATGTGGGAACTAAAAACACCCACCTGTCAGTTAATAGGGAATCTTCTTTGGCCATATTTAGGCTCGAGCAGAACTACTGTGCCCTGTATTGTACATCTTCACTCGATACTCGCGTGAATATCTGCCCCATTTAATACATGTGTGATTTAGACTCCGCAGTAGTTGTGATTGTGTGCTTTCTCTTTCTCAAGTAGACCCAGCCCAGACAGCCCTGCTGAACAACAGACGCACACGTACGAGGAAGCAGACCACGGCATCTCTGCAGACACAGAACCACCTGCCATAGAAAGCTGAAAAACCTTGAACGGCTACAGTGGACCAAGTGCTAAAAGATGGTGGCCTCCTTTGTTAAACGTCATTCGGTCCCCCTGGCCCAACTCGCGTTGCAACGCACACCCAGCATTTCCTACCTGTTAAGCCAATGTTGATGTTTTGGACATTTTGTACTGTAATGATATCAAACCAGAAGGCCCCTGTGTTTAAACACTTTGGTCCATTGTTTATCACACGAAAAAGGAAAGCTCACTAGCCTTTGTTTCTGAAATGTATGTTTCCTTTTATACAACACTCAGCCCGTCCCAGATCCTCACCCCATACCCCTCCCTGCTCCAGGCGACCTTGCTTTCTCCCACATGAACTCTAACGTTGGTCTTTCATACTGTACGTATATTGAGTGATTCCATTTTTAGCACTTCTAACAGGAATTTAGGCAGGGCTAGAATGATGAGATAAAACATTAACGATCCCTGTGGGGACATTGGGTGAAAATGGAGCCATGCTGTGAATGTTTCGCTTTGAAGACTTCGTGCAGTCGTACATCCGTTGGCTTTACCTTTTTTTATAAAGCCTACAGAACATCACAAAGGCCTACTGTCTGTGTGTTTGGGACAGTGAGAGTGGTGCAGTACTATTTGTGTGAGTCTTCTATGTTCGATATTTGTTTTTTAATTATCTGGTCTTGCTTCCTATTAATCCAGTCTGAAATGTTAAGCCATGCATTTGAGTCACTTCAACTGTTTTCCAACTGAGGTCCACCTTCTTTTTTATAACCTTGTTTTCAGATATTTGTGTCTATTTTTGTCTTAACTAATGAATGCTGTGGAGTTACACGCCCTGCCATCTTGTTTTCCCATAGTGTTTGCTTTCAGTAACTTGCATATTAAATGGGGTAACTGTGTATAGATTGAAATGGCCCTTATTTGCAAGTTGTGCAAAAGCTATTCAGATCCCATGTAGCTGCAGCCATTTGACATCTGCCTGTCACACGCATACAGCAGAAATGTTTTTAGTGCTATGTAAATTGGTAAAACATTTCTATGGCAAAACAATTCTATAATTTAGTTGAGACTTGAATAAAAATCTCAGCATGGTTTTGGTCCCAACTTATTTCTTGGTATGTAAAACCTGCCTTTCATTTATTTGCTGTGTCTTGTGATAAAAGGGATACTGCCAAAAGACACTATCACCAGACAGCTGATGAGTTTTCATTTTCTGGTACCCATTTGGCACTTGATTATAATTATTGTATACCCATCCGCTGGTATCAATACATGGAACCTATTAAGAGAAGATCCCTGCTGATATTATGAAGCATTATTGCATGGACTATCAGGCTGACTATGTCATCCATTGAATTTGATGGGGATACTATTTCAATTATAAAGTGGCAGCGACCTTTAATTTCATTGATTCCAATATGAGAATCTCGCATAATATTCAAGTCAGCTGACTTTAGACGCCATTTTGTCAGCCATTTCCTACACTGATCCATCGCCAGTGTCTGCACAGCACAGGACGCCCCATCTGGCCTCGCCTTCATCTGCCCGGGATTAGTAAACAGCAGCGGATCTTGCAGAGACGGGACCCGGGTGGGTGAGAGACAGTCCGGCGGGTCGGTCAGCACCCACAAGACCTCAGGC
Source organism: Rondeletia loricata (assembly GCA_900302605.1). Lineage (NCBI taxonomy): Eukaryota > Metazoa > Chordata > Actinopteri > Beryciformes > Rondeletiidae > Rondeletia > Rondeletia loricata. Next base: position 7,786 of record OMLI01101817.1, read on the forward strand.
GCCTGGTCCCACAGGACGGAAGCGACACACGGCCAGACATGGCTTTGAAGATTGTCAAGGGGAGCATCGATCGGATGTTCGATAAAAACCTTCAAGATTTAGTACGTGGCATCAGGAATCACAAGGAAGATGAGGTAAAACTACCAACTAGCTGATGTCTTCACCTGGAACATTTCCACCGTCTCATTCATAAGTGTTTTGCACGTCAACACATGCTGATATTCCTGTTATCGTTGACTAGCTAGCCAGCGGTAACAGCTAACGCTATGTAAGTTAACGTTAGGTAGGCTGGCAAGCTAACGTTAGCTTACTGCTCGAGTCAGCTCAGTCATTCCACTCGGTGGCTACTTGTGATAGGCTAGGCGTTTTCAGTGGCTCGTGCAGCCAGCTGAACATTCACAGAAAGTGAGGGATGGATTATCTTGCTAACTGTAGTTTAAGATAGCTGTCAATTTTTAAGCTAGCAAGGTGAAGTTATAGCTACACCTTACGTTAACTGGCAAGTCTGAGTCTCGTCTAGGTGACAGCCTGCTAACAGTACAAGCAAGTTAGTGGAAGCTAGCTTGATAGATTATCACCGTTCACCAGGCGATTAAAGGGGATCTCACTAGAAGGCACTGCTAACGCTGCTAGCCTGGAGGACTACCTAACGTTAGGCAACTATCTAGCTCGTAGTGATCACCTTCTGTGGGGGGAAATGGGCCTAGACAAAGGCATCCGTGTGGATCACTCATTTTCAGATGGTCTTGAATCGAGCTCAGTCAGTGAAACTTGTTATTTGAGTTGATAAACATCAGTTACTGAATGGATGATACTCTCCTAGACAGAGGACACAATGTGGACGAGGCCTTAGTTACTTAAACCTGTAGATCCATTTCACTTTCATGACCATAATCAAGCAAAGATCATCATCATCGACATGCTATCAAAATGGCAATTTGCTAAGTCTGTAATTTCTTTTGTGATTGTGGTTATAAAACAATGCTTTATAGACTTATCCAGGAGAGGAAACGAGTCAGCCAACATCTCATTTTGCACATCACATCAGTGATTGAAGGTGATGTCATCTTTATCAGTGATGGCAAAGCTCATCTCAGAATTAGACCTGAGTGGGGAGTGGGGGTGGGATGGGCCATTAGAGGGCACTGTTTGGGGAAATAAAACCACAGATATGTTTCCATTTCACTAGTCAGCCTACTCTTCTTATGAGCTTTGTGCTGATTTGAGGTTTGTGTTGACCTTGTATATGCTATAATGATGCTCTTCCATTTAGTAAAGTAGGGTGGGGGGAGGCAGGATTCCTGAGTTATTGTTGCACAGTGCGTGACGCTGTCTACACCTGTCTCAATCTGCAAGTCAGGTGTGAAATTTAGAGTTACAGTGTCTGGCCTGAGGGCTTTTTAGACATGATCTTGTTTTCAACATGTCAGATTTGTCCTGTGTTTGCCTTCTCATCAGGGAACCTATTTACACTCACGATCAGTTAGATCTAGATAGGCTCATTCTCTGTAAAGTCCTTTGAGACATGCTTGTGATAAAGGGCTATATAAATAAATGAACTTCAACTTGAATTTACAAGCATGGGTTGCATATAGTCTCACAAGCAGGCCTAATCAGCTGTATACACATATGGTTGCGATATTGTGTCACCTGTGTTTGTCCCTCCATGCTTTTGGATATGAAAAGTGACCACCCACCCAGGTTAGCTGTTTCATCTGTACTGAGCCATCCATGCTTGATCTCTTGGTTCAGCTTATGGACAGAGCCGTTCTCTGTAGGTAACCAAACCTGGCCTACCTAGATAAGGTGTTGGTTGCCCAGCCAACAGTGGACAGTTTCCTGAATTATTAATACGGTGTGTGTATGTGTGTTTACTTTTTCCTGTCCAGCCCACAGTTTCACATGTACTCTCTCTATTTGTTTTTCATGTGTGTGCCGAGTCCTTGCACAGCTCATTCATTCACTCCCTCCCTTCCACGTCTTTGGAACAGCAGGCATATCAAAACAAGGTGTGAGGATGTTATAAGTGTAATTTACGTGAGATTCCCATATTGGCCATGGGAGTTTTAGACCTACGTGTAATTGGCTTTTGTTAAATGAAAAGGCCTAGTGCTAGTTAGCGTTGACCCAGCCTTCCCCTTTTGTGCTTGGAAGGCCATAGACCTTGTATCCCTCCTTTGCTTCCCCCATATCTCCAGCTCAAACTGCTGTGCTGCCAGAAAGACTGTCTGTGTTGGCCCTGTGACAACTATGTCAGTTATTTCAATGAGTTCTGAATTGGTCATTGAAGGAGCGTGTGATGGGAAAGCACTGTGTGTGTCTGGTGATGCAGTGTCTACCCATGCCTGCCCTCCAGACCTGCCAGCTTCCTTTTCTCCAGGAGCAGCAGCAGCAGAATACAATCCAACCCCCTCTACCTCCTCCTGTCACTGTGCTGTCTCATGACTGCAGACACATGACCAGCACACACTCACACTCTTCAGAGCCATATGTGTACGTGTCCATTTTCCAAGGTTGCTCCTCTCAACAATGTTTGACTGATTGCTCCATCTAAAGGTCTAACTAAGCTTGTCCTCCACTTTTGAATAAAATGTGCCATTATGTTTTCTCACTATTTGCAGGGAAATGTTAAGGCGAATTTGTAAAATTGTCTGTTGTGCCAGGGGTCAAAAGAGCTGCTATTTTTTGACTCATTCATTCAGGCCTTGTTCATTTACCAGACTCTTGAGGCTCCTGGAAATATTAATTTATTGAAATGCTTTAGACAATTAGTGCAGACCTCCAATTCAGACAATTTGACCTGTATTTGAAGTGGATGCAAGAGTTATGAAACTACCTGTGTCCTTTTACATAAGTAATAAAACCAGTATTTAGTATCTGTGTAATTGGAATGATGCAGTGTGATTATTTGGTCATGATCCATCTTGTTCCATATTTCTCTATAAGCATGGCCAGAATTTGGTCTGAGGCCTAACGGTACGTTCAGATTACGGGCTACAAAGCAAAGGAAGTCATTCATTTTCATTGGAAGCTGGCGACACAAAGCTACAAACGCCAGCGCGTAAAATGTAGCAGTGTGTCGGGCTTGCGCAGCTACAAATTGAAGTTCAGCTGGCTTCAACTTTTTTCCACGCTCTGATGACACGGTGAAGCGTGTACCAGTCAGAGTAGAGGGAAGGTAGGGTAGTTATATTTACGCTATTATTATTTACTTGATGACTTATTTCAATTAACAAGAACGATTATTTGCCAAATAAAATAAAAACGAGACAAATGCAAAGCTATGACATTATTAGTTGGTGCACCCAACGTGATGATGACAAGAACTGTCAACAACCACCCGGGCAACACTTTTCTGCTCCATTGGCGACAGTGTAGTTTGGTACGCCAGGCTGTTCTGTAGCTTTTGTAGCCCATAATCTGAACGTACCATAAACTGTACGAACTAGTTTATTCAGTCTGTTCCAACGGTGGATGACGACAATCTCATAGGTAAGTGGTACCACGTGCATCAGTAATGACCACCAGGGAAGGAAACATTTTTTGTCTACAGGCCACAGCCACATCCCAAAATGCACCTGCCACTTTGACTGTTAATACTTGAGAATGGAATAGGGCCTCCAAATTACGCTTCGTCACCTGTCAAACTGGCTGGTGTATTGTGGACAAACTACTAGCAGCAGCCAAACATTTACCAGCATGTAGTAATATCGCACTCTGCATATCACTCCACCTAATCTGATCTGCTGTCTGTTTGTCCTCTCCTCTGTCTGCCCCCAGGCCAAGTACATCTCCACCTGCATCGACGAGATCAAACATGAGCTCAAGCAGGACAACATCGCTGTCAAAGCCAATGCTGTGTGCAAGCTCACCTACGTAAGATCTCTCGGCACCCTCCACTGATTCACTGACTCTTTCTGTCCTTCACTTCCACCCACTACATGGACGTTGATACACGTACAGATAGATATTATCTGTCTGTCTCTCAGTATAAGCCCATCTGTGTCCCTTTGTATAGATACACACACAGGCCATCTGGGTACTTGGGGTGATAGCTAACTTGTTAACGATGCAACCAGTCTCTCTTTATGCCTGTTAGCATTACAAAGTTATCCATTCTTACCACTATACAGTCTGTTGACAGCCAAATGTGTGAATAAGTCTACATAGATAACACATGGCTAACAATGGATGCTAAGATATGATTAATCAACCATTTAAAAATGTGGTTTGGATGGGAACCTAAAGTGGGGGAGAAAAATGTGTACTCTGCTAGTTATTTCCCCCCACTTTGCCGCACCTCTCTCTATACTTAAGTCCTATCTCTGTAAAAAAATTAAAAAAAACACCATTTCTATTTATAGCCTAGGCCTACATTTAGATTTAGATGTGCTATAGCTTAGCATCCGTGCTCAGTTTGAAAGCTCTCAGCTCAGTGCATTTAGCCTCTCTGTGCTCCACAGGGACAGCGCAGGGCCCTGCTCCACCTTTATTCACCCTGCCCGTTTCTCTTTCTCGCTCTCTCTCTTCTGTGTTTACAGCTTCAGATGCTGGGCTATGATGTCAGCTGGGCCGCTTTCAACATCATTGAAGTCATGAGCTCCTCCAAGTTCACATACAAGGTGAGACTGGGAGACAGGAATAAAAAGAGAAGTCTTGGAAATACAGGCCTCAGAACTCGACCTAGTCAGAACTGATTGTTGGGTTTAAAGCCTAAATGTAGGTACAGGGTAGTGTAGATGACTGTAGTTCTGATCAGTGTTGAGAGCGGTGGTGGAGGGGGGCATTCTGGGACACCAGAACTTATTGTTGAGACATCTGGAAGTGTCATGGGCCTAATTCAACGAAACATCTGTGATGGGACAATGACATACCAGCTCTCACCAACCGCCCTTTTCACTAACATCTAAGCTAGGTTTCTAAATTTACATAGATACTCACCCAAAAATAGCACAAGGGATAGTCACAGCATATCTTGTGTATAGGTAAATGTCTATGAAATGACTATAGATTGCCAAATTTGTGTAATGATAGGGTTGTACTGTAATATGCACTATGTAGTTACACCATTAAAATGCCACGTAATATCTAAATGTGTCTCTGGTTGCTGTTCTTCCAACAGAGGATTGGCTACCTGGCTGCCTCGCAGTGCTTTCACGAGAGCACTGATGTCATCATGCTGACAACCAATCAGATTCGAAAGGTCAGTGATGCTCCTCTTCCTTGCAGTCTGTGCCTGCGTGTCTCTGAGGATTATCCCCCCCTCTTCTCTCACACTCTTTTTTTTTTCTTTCTCTCTCACTCTCTCTCTCTCTCTCTCTCTCTCTCTCTCTCAAATTTTTCTCTCCCAGGATCTCAGCAGTCCCAACCAGTATGACACAGGTGTTGCCCTCACTGGCCTCTCCTGTTTTGTGACCCCTGATCTGGCTCGGGACCTGGCCAATGACATCATGACTCTGGTGAGTCCTTGAGAATATGTCAAGAGGTCTACCACCAAGGACTTCTCCTCGTTTATTTCCTCTGGCTACAACTGAATAGTTGCACTGCTGTTCCTTTCCCTATTACTTCTCATTAGACTTTCTTTACCTCACCGGTAAAGGCCTGTCAATGCGGTCAAGGAGGCATTGTAAGGAAAGGGGGGTGGGGTGAGGGTCACTTTTTAAAACATATTTTTTTATTATAGACAATCTGAACACAACACTATGTAGGCTTGGGCCGATATTTGATAATATCGAATATCACGATATTTCGTGAATATTGCAATATTTTTCGTGGTATCGAATATCCAAGCCAAGTTTCCTCATGTGTTTTGGGAGATAGACAGAAAAAGTCGGGATACAGGTGTGTGTGTTTTAGCGGTCAGTAGAGAAAATGAATGAAGACAGCCAGCCAAGTGAAATGTATATGCTTTATGTTCACGGAGGTAATAAATGACCTGCACAAGAGAGAAACGTCTTTTGACTCCTTGTATACAGAAAACAACCCGATAATAGACGTAGTTAGATGTGACCAGTTACGAGCCAAAACTTATACATATATAACCAGAGGTTGTCCCAACTACAGTTTGGAGTCAAATCTGGAGGAGGTAACAACTGTAACGTTAAATCACTAAGCTAGTAACGTTATAGATTTATTAACGTAATGTTATTGGTTAGCTTACTGCTTGGATAACTTCTTTATAGCCATAATGTCCAACAGCGATAATAGCACTGTTGCTGCAGCATTAAAACAGACACATACATAGATATGACGTAGCCTTGTGTTCTAAAACTCTGGGCTTAAAACCCAGTCTCCACCAAACAGACGAGACGAGACGGTTTTAGAACATCTTTAGAAGAAAGTTTTATCGGTGTGAACTGTCCAGTTTTAGAATGTCGGCTCTCGGCGGCAGGCGTTTCGAAAACTGAGCATGTCAAGTCTTAAAGCATCATTAAAGTTTGGTAGAGGTTTGGGTTGTGTAGTTACCTTGACATGATGTAACTCCAAATATTGGTGAGATATCTTCAATAGTTGCTCCGTAGCTTCAAACTTGATAATCCACTTATTTATTTATTTTTCCCCCATACACATGCATTGCACGGCGAAACAGGTCTCAAAGTCACACTTCTAGCACACAAACGAACGTGAACAAAGCAGATTCTGCCAATGTATAAAATAACAAAACCTGATTCCGCGTTTTTTTCATCTGTTTACAATGATTGGTAAAGGTACTATTTTCTTCATCCCCTATTCAGCCAGCTTCAGGAGTTGGTGTGGACATTTGGACCAATCAGCAGGTCGTTTCTTACAGGCGCAAACATACAAACACGGTGATTCGGTCCCGGAAGCACCGGATCATCTTCCTAATTCAAATAGTAAAATCAACACGAAGTTGACCTTTTTATTTCCAAAAAACGCTGAATCTGGTTTTGTTATTTTATACATTGGCAGAATCCGCTTTGTTCGCGTTCGTTTGTGTGCTAGAAGTGTGACTTTGAGACCTGTTTTGCCGTGCAATGCATGTGTATGGGGGAGAGGAAAAAAACTAAAAATGTGGATTATCAAGTTTGAAGCTACGGCGCAACTGTTGAAGATATCTCGCCAATATTTGGAGTTACATCATGTCAAGGTAACTACACAACCCAAACTTTAATGATGCTTTAAGCCCAGAGTTTTAGAACACAAGTTCTTCTAAAGGCCTTCTAAAACCGTATCGTCTCGTCTCGGCTGTTTGGTGGAGACTGGGCTTTATTGTTATTTGAAAATACAACTTTCGTTTCATAAAAAATAAATTGGATTAAATGTTTTAATTGTTTTGTTATTGTTGAGAAAATCGTTGAGACAAAAACCCGAAACGCCACCCTACCCCACCCCACCCCGGCAAACAGTGATGATATCGTATATCGCGATATTTTGGCGGGACAGCATTGTGATATAGAATTTTGGATATCGCCCAAGCCTAACACCATGTCTCAACTGTCTTTACCCCTTTTTCCACTCTAGATGTCGCACACTAAACCCTACATCAGAAAGAAAGCGGTGTTGATCATGTACAAGGTGTTTCTCAAGTATCCAGAGTCCCTGCGCCCTGCTTTCCCCCGGCTCAAGGAGAAACTGGAGGACCCAGACCCAGGTATCGGGGAAGACACCGCATCCAGTCTGCTCATGCCAAAGACTGGTGCCCCACATTTTACTGTAGTGAAAGACGAGACCGTTGTTTGCTAGTTTTGCCAGGGGTCTCGGCTGTGTCTCTTGGTTTGGGCCAGACATGCTCGTTCCAGTGCGAGGTAGCTAAATCGTAGACTCTGTTGGTGCCCATGGGGACAGACATTCTCTGTCACCTGAACCCTGTGAATTATTCAGCAGCTAAGAATATGAGAATAATGAAGGCTCATTTGTGATACTGCCAGGGCTGTCTGGCAATATTCAAAAGCCCACAGGACTATTTCTGCTGCGCTGACAAAAAACACAATTGATCTGTTTTTATGGCATATTGCTAGAGCCGTACCTATGCTGTCTCACTTCTGTGAGCCTATATTCACTGGTCCGAGATTGTGTACAGACGTTTATCTGATACAATAGTTTCAACTAATTGTCAAATAGATATTTCAAGAGTGATAAAACAAAGTTTACTCTTTCAAATCTTAAAATGCACACCAGTCATGATGGGATATAACCTGACAGAAGCACTAGGCAAAAACTGAAATGGCTGCACACCAGTATCTCAGACTGCATATATTTCACACCTTTCATATATGTTTTTATATCATACACTTTTTCTTTGACCCAGTGTGTTCTGCTATTATTTTGCACAGCCTCATAACACTGTAGTTCATTTTTTATACATTTCTAATAAACACATTCTAGTGTTGAAGTTGTCAGTTGCGTTATGCGTTATATTTTTGTTTATGTTCTCTTTTCTTGTGCTGTATCCTGTTGCTGTTGCAACGTCCCAATTTCCCCACAGGGATCATTAAACTGTCATCTTCAGGTTTTTTTATTATATTTAAATGAGTAACTATCAAATATCTAAATAAATGATATTTTTGCATTGGCGTTACAGGTTAGATTAATGCATTGCTTGCATGATGTGGATGTGCACAACCTTCCTTCCTATCTGATGTATTGTGTCCTCTTTAGGCGTCCAGTCAGCAGCAGTGAACGTTATCTGTGAGCTGGCCCGGAGGAATCCCAAGAACTACCTGTCTCTGGCCCCACTTTTCTTCAAGCTCATGACTTCCTCCACTAATAACTGGGTTCTCATTAAAATCATCAAGCTGGTGAGTTAACAGGAAAAACGTATCCGGCAATTTTACGGGATTCATGTGTGAAGGGCTTCTGACTGTCTTGTCTGAGTATGTTTGCTGGTTTCTGTCGGTCTTTGTGATTTTGTGGTGCTTGTGTTTAGCTAGCATGTAAATTACAACACATCACACAGTAACTCTTGGAATGCATTCAACATCACAAATCAAATTGATTATATAGTATGACAGTGTAAGATTATCTAAGGGATTTTTCCTTTTTTAAAGTTGTTTTTCTTCCATTCTGAGGTGAGAGGTAATCCACTGCTGAGTTTGTGTCAGGGATGTCCCGAGCCGATATCAAAGATTGGAATCGGACCCGATCAAGGCGTATTTTGATTGTTTGGTATCGTCTGCATGACGCCCAATCAAATCCAGATCTATTTATTTATGTAATCTTTCCCTCTCCGCTCCATGTACGCCAATTGTTTAAAAAAAAAAATGATGTGCCGTAAACAGGTGTTATCCACCACCACTTGCGGCAGTGAGGCACATGGTATGGATAATGTAATACTTACATGGGAAGGAGGCGAGTTGCACCATCATGTCTGCAGTGTAGAATTATTTTAAGTTGAAGACAGAAAGCAGCCCAACAGCTACATGTAATGCTTGCAATTCAAGTATTTTGAAGGGCGGCAGCAACAGAGCTGCTTTCAATGTTGGTGTAATGGAAAGGTATTTATTTTTATACTTTAGTTTTTGAAAATAGTAACAAAGACAAATACTATTAAAGATCAAAGAAATGCAGCTCAGATCAGAGATCAGAGATTGTAGTATGCAGCTGTTTTAATTGTTTTAAAAAAACAAAGACAAAAATATCGGATCGGGACTCGGTATCGGCAGATACTCAATATTAAATGACTTGGATCGGAGACAGAACAAAGTTGATTGGGACATCCCTAGTTTGTATGTGACATGGCACTGTGTTTTACAGTTTGGCGCGCTCACACCGCTGGAGCCACGGTTGGGGAAGAAGCTGATCGAACCTCTGACAAACCTAATCCACAGGTGAGATGGCCACAGAAATCCCTCTGTTTAATCTCTACCACGGATGGTAGAGGTAGTCTGGTCTGATGGATATGTCAATAGTAATCTTCTCTATCTCTCCTCACCTTGTCCTCCTCTCTCACAGTACCTCTGCCATGTCCCTGCTGTATGAATGTGTCAACACAGTGATTGCAGGTCAGTACTACTATTGTGTGGGCAGTATAGTGGCCTTGTTTAGCTCGGTGTGTGTGTATATCATGGTACTAACACTGTCATGGTACTGTAAGGCTCTTGAGATAGCCGTGTCCTCAGAGTAGTATATTTATGTTAAAGGCGTATATTATTGCTTTGCCTCCACGCTTGGGTATAAGCTCACCCTCTCTTTCATTCACAAAGATATACAGTACACTGGTACTGCCTCACTTACAAAAGTTACCTCTTTTCAGTAATTCAAAGTGTTTCTTTGTCCCACATTGCAGTGTTGATTTCCTTGTCCTCTGGGATGCCCAACCACAGTGCTAGTATTCAGGTAAGGCTCTGAGGTCCATTCCTATCTGTACTTTCTTGTGGTTAGAAGTTGATTATAACCCTTTCCACTCCAGTTGAATCACAGTGCATGTTTTCATCAATTTCTTTCTGTTCACAAGTCTGTCTGTCCTAACACCTTTTCAATAGAGATACACCAACTGGTCGGACAGGCTAACAAGACTCATAAAACTCTTTTCTCGGTTTCATTCCTTGTGACTGTCAATAATGCATGAAATGACCATTTCCCCCCTAAAATTTAGGGCCCATTTCCCCCACTTTGTTTGCCTCGTGTATGTTCTGTGAAGCGTGCCCACATGACAAGACTGAAACTGGTGTGGAAAGGTGTGCAGTGATGATAATGGCTTTTCCCCTTCTCCCTCTCCTCTATTTTTCTCTTGCTCTTTCCCTCAGCTCTGTGTGCAGAAACTACGAATCCTGATAGAAGACTCGGACCAGAACTGTGAGCCCTCTGTCAATGCCTGCAGTGTGTCATTCTCTCATTGTCTGCGTGTTTCTGACTGGCGAACAGTTCACCCATTTAGACGACAACAACGTAGACCCCCTGTCTCTGGATAACTCGAAAGTTATTACCTTGTCGCTCTCAATTAGGTGGCCTGTTTGGAATACCACTGCACTTAAGTCACATAGTTGCCACTGTTCTGCTACCATCAAGCATAGAACTTGGTTTTCTAGACATATTACATGCTCCTCGGTACATGGGCAGGTTAGTTTGTTCATGCTGTACTGTTGGAGCTTAGGTTGATGCATCCTACAATTCGAGTTATCTGGATCCCCCCCCATGCCTATATTATGGTGTGTTTATAGAGTAGGTTATAGAACTGTGGTGAGTAGAACAGATTGTGGACCTGGGTTCTATGTTTTGTTTTTCCTTTGAGATCACGCTTTAGGTTAAACACTTGCAAATGTACATTTATGAATGTATTTCAAGCTGAGACCAGGTTTTCCCTGGCTACTAGAAAGGCTTTGGTGGTAATGTCACCAGGATCGTGGGTTTTGCATGGGGATAGTCTCACAAAGGCCATATGCATTGATAATGCATACGTAAACTAAATATTGCTTTACCCCATTCTTTGGGGTAGGTCTGTGTGATTCTTTCACGATGAAAACATTTAATCAGTGAATCGCAATACTTTAGCAATTGCAAACTCAATACGTTTTAGCATCAAGATCCTTGCGTAGAACCCTGCACATAGTTTGCAGAAACATAAATGTATTGCTTTTTTAAAATATACTTTATTTAGCCATGGGAACAAAAAGAGCACATATGTTCTTTTTCAGCGACATCCTGTTTCGCATTCATGCAGTTACACACATTCACATTTGGAAGCTGCCCAGTACAACCACAGACTACTGTTGGCCACTGAGCAGCTTCACTGGAGCAGTTGGGGGTCAAGTGCCTTGCTCCAGGGAACTTCGATGATGGCTGCTGAAGGAGGGGGGAGTGTTTGTCATTCACTTTCCCCACCCAGACTTTCCCATCTGATCCAGGGATTAGATGGCTACACCATCGATTGGTCTGATGGATATGTCAATTTAGGAAACAATCCTTGAAATGTTCGCTTAGTACTTCTCACATTTACACCTTGCTCAGTGACACCAAGTTGTACAGTGCCTAGCTTTCATCCACACCATTTCAGTGAACTGCTCCTGTAGCGTATCCATAGTTGAGGTAGCTTGAGAGGTGGTGGCTGTTTCATTCTTTGTCCTGCAGCTGCACTGAGGCTGTGTCCCTGGTCAAGTGTGCACTGTATTTACTGCAGTGACCAGCCTCACCTCACCCCAAGGTCACTACCATATACACACACACACACACACATTGATCCAGGAACCTAAGAGGCATTTGTCTCTTCCAGAGTAGATCATTTAAAGGTTGACATGATTCAGCAGATTTCTGCATTTCTGTCAGTCCTTTGGGTAAGCGAGCAGGAAAAGCTGCCAAAGATAGAAATTGGTGGTGAAGAAAAACAAAACTTCCATGTCCGCATGTGTGTTGTCCCATGTGTATGTGTTTGTGTGTTCTTTCCATCGTTCCATTTGTTTTGTGTTTCTTTCCTTTGTGTTATTGAGTTTGTAGTGTAATTGATGTATGAAATGTTATCAGAATATCAAATGGATGACTCTTGTTAGATTAAGATAGCAATATTTTTAGACATTATTTTCTACATAGAACAGATCTTTTAGAGTTGCAATACTGTCAGTATGGATGTGTAGTGTAAGATGAGAATTTAGAGAGGTCAGAGGACAAAAGAAGCTCTTTGTCCTCCAGAAACCTTGTATCTCCAAAGAACCACTTGTTCAGGAATTGAGGAAAAGCTCATTTGACCTGTTTCACCGCTTTGAGTTTTTAACATTTACAGTGCGTTGTCAATGGATTGGCTTCATCTTAGGGATATGATACATTTTCTACAAATAGGACACTGTCAGTTGTCATTTACAGTGAGATTAAAGGAGATCTGAGGTTTCTGCATGACACTGAGCTTATGCAGATAGATGGGAGTTAAGTGTGAACCCCGTAGCCAGTCACTTAAGTGACCAGGTACTATTGTCCAACTCCAATCACAATCCAGTAATGACAGTAAGTTGTATGATTGATAGCTCCTTGAATAAGAACATAAAGTATCAACAAACCTAGTGGTTACTGCAGAGAATAATGTAAGATGGTATAAGATATAAGTAAACATACCTCTACTTGAGCCAAGAGTGCATGTATGTCTATTTCCAAGGGCACTGAGGCCATGTTGTGTGTATTATAGTGAAGTACCTGGGCCTGCTGGCCATGTCAAAGATCCTGAAGACCCACCCCAAGTCAGTGCAGTCCCACAAGGACCTCATCCTCCAGTGTCTGGATGACAAGGATGAGTCCATCCGCCTGAGGGCCCTGGACCTGCTCTACGGCATGGTACAGAGCCAAGAATTGTCTTTTACATCACTACCGTTATTTGTTGGCTAATGTTCAATTTAAGTGATATGTCTCAAACTCAAAAAAAATCTGCCGCCAAATTATCTTGGTTTCACTGTAAGTCAATGGGGTGAAAATTATCTAAATTTTAAGCAGGCCAGGAAACTACCTTTAAAAAAAATAAAAATAATTGTTTGTGGTCTACGTACCATAATTGCTGATAAATCCCCAAAAATGTGATATAAGATTATACAAAATGAATTGTGCTCCCTTACTTCTAAAATACATTTGAGGAAATTCTGGCTTTTTTCTGTCTCTCGAGTGAATAAACACTTTCCATTCATAAAACAAAATAATAATGGAACAAAATCATTGTTGAACTGGTGTTTGCTCCTCCCAGGTATCCAAAAAGAACCTGATGGAGATTGTCAAGAAGCTGATGCTGCATGTGGACAAAGCAGAAGGGACCACCTACAGAGACGAACTGCTCACCAAGATCATCGACATCTGTAGCCAGAGCAACTACCAGTACATCACCAACTTTGAGTGGTCAGTCCTCCAGCCAGTTACGCCACACCAGCGTTGTCTTACATTGTTGTCAGACAGTTATTTCTATGCAAGCGTCCTTGTTTTGTTTTCGGCTAATTTACAGAGTTTAAGTATTGAGGGAGCGTCTCAGGCTTTGTGTTATAGACATTTGAACAACTTTCAAAGTGTTAAGCTCTGAGCCTGAGGTCACCCCTGACATGCACATACATTTTTGGACGTGCATTTAGCAAGGGAGTGCGTGGCTATGTGCAAG
>OMLI01101817.1:21822-39467 GCA_900302605.1 Rondeletia loricata
AAACTTTCCCGTTTTTGAAAAACACCTCTCCCTCTCCCTCTCCCTCTCTCTCTCTCTCCACGTTCATGATAAGGGACGCTACCCGGCTGTTTTTGAAAAACACCTCTCTCTCGCTCTCTCTCTCTCGCTCTCTCTATCTCTCTCGCTCTCTCTCTCTCTCTCTCTCTCTCTCTCTCTCTCTCTCTCATTCAAGCACTTCTCTTCTTTCCTAAAAAATTAAACAACCGCGATTGTCGCGGTGGTTTGTTCTCCATCCGCGGGTGCCTTGACACAATCGCGGTGGTGCGGTGATGCGATGACCGCGACAGCCCTAAGGGAGCGTCTCAGGCTTTGTGTTATAGACATTTGAACAACTTTCAAAGTGTTAAGCTCTGAGCCTGAGGTCACCCCTGACATGCACATCAATTTTTGGACGTGCATTTAGCAAGGGAGTGCGTGGCTATGTGCAAGGCAGGAAACTGAATTTATACTCCGCCTGCCACAAAAGCAAGTGAATCAAAAAGGTTTCCCTCCAAATGTTGTTAATTTGTTAATTTTGTCTGGTGTTAATTATCCACTCTACTACATATGTAACCATACATCTCCATATCCGTTTTGCAGGTACATCAGTATCCTGGTGGAGCTGACCCGATTAGAAGGCACGCGGCATGGCCACCTCATCGCCTCTCAAATGCTGGATGTGGCCATCCGGGTCAAGGCCATCCGGGTCTTCGCTGTGGCCCAGATGGCCACTCTGCTGGACAACGCCCACCTGATGAACAACAACACGCAGCGAAACGGCATCTGTGAAGTGCTGTACGCCGCAGCCTGGATCTGCGGCGAGTTCTCAGAGTACGTTGATTTCTCCCAGTGGAACGCACACACATTCACTCTTATGAAAAGATACGTGCATCCAAGCAGTGAGCGCTCTCTCTCACGCATGCAGAGTCATTTTCCGTCCTGTACACAGTGTGAGGGGAAAGATTGGCTGACCTGTAGTCAAAATGTGAGTGTATTATGACTGTAATGATATATCCCAAGGCTCTCAGACCCCCAGTTGTCTGCAACAATTAATCCATAGGAAAGTGACTGACCGCTTGGCTCAGACATCCTGTTTCCCACCTCTGTGTTGTCCTCCTGTCGTATCATCCAACTACATGTTATCTCAGCCATAATCCTTGGTGGCCTAATGTGATTTGACAGTTTACACAATTCTCCATATTCTTTACATACCCAGCAAGGTTCATCTGGACTGAATGAAACTCATGTTGCCTTTATACCAGTCAAAAGAAACATGCACACCACTGGAGTACTGTCGTAGCTGATGATAACACATAAATGAAAGAAAATTCAGTCTCTTTGTGGTTCCCTTTCCAATTTTAAATGTATCACAGGGTTCCCACTGGTCATAGAATTTCGGGAATATCATGTACTATTGAGACATTTATTCCAGACAGGGAAAGACAGGGAATTTGATACATTTCTGTGGGGAAGTCTGGGAATATTGGGGAGTTTTACAAATGGGTCACTTTATAGGAACATACTGGAATGTATTTTACAACTTGTTTCACACACTTATTGCATTAGATGGTGGGTTTCAGCTGTTCAGCTTTTTTGACATCAAGCCCAAATGTAGCAGAAATCAGAAATGTATAAAAAATATTGGTCTTTGAAGCGCTCCAACTTAGTCATGGAAAAGTCATACAAATTTACATAAAGTCCACGTTGGGATCCTTGTATCAGTATTTTTTATCCAAAATGGGTCTCAGTCAGACCTTTCTCTAAATCCGCCTCCTCCTCCCCTCCTTAGACACCTGGAGAACCCCATGCAGACGCTGGAGGCCATGCTGCGGCCCAAGGTGGCCACCCTGCCGGGCCACATCCAGGCAGTGTACGTGCAGAACATGGCCAAGCTGCTTGCCACCGTGCTGAGGAGCCAGGAGGGGAAAACTGACAGCACGGCCGCACAAGAAACCAGCCAGCTCATGATAGACAGACTGCCGCTCTTCGTCCAGAGCGCCAACCTGGAGGTGCAGGAGAGGGTAAGAAAGAGGAGGAGCAGCACTCACAAACATTTAGTAGATGATACATATATAGAGTTTACTGTCCATATTTCAACATGATTAGACACCCAGTCATGTCAAATCATGTAATAATATAGCTTGACTGCAATGTCTAAGGGTGCGATCACACCTACCGTTGGTTTTCTTTGGTCTGAACCATAATGGAAAAGTTACCTTCATTGCATTTTTGCATTTGGTTTGTTTAGGTTCACACTGCCCAATTACAAGCAAACCAGGGCTTGTAAACCAAAGTCGCATCGATTCACAAGTTGCGTGTTTATTGGACAGCGTTTCGGTAACCTGCCAGCCCGCGAGATTGGAGATTTTGGAAGCAGGGGCGTCAAAACAAATCTCATTCCAGTCCCTGTGACTTTAGTTAAGCATGATGGACTTATCTGCTCTCTTTGCCATAATTTACCTTCTCTGGTGTTCAATTAAGTACACATGAAGAAATAGCTGAATTTAAGCATCAGCTAAAAGGCTATGTATACCTTGCATCATGGATTTCTCCAAGGTGGTTCTCTATTAAGCAGTGCTCATAGTGTGTCTTGCACTGTCCCTTTGCATGGTATATGTAGTCCTGTTGTCCTTGCACCATATGTGTCAATCAATTCAGATTCTACATAGAAATCCATGTCCAGTAAGGAGTAACTAGTTACTGATGGTCTGGAAATGGCTGGGGTTTTCTTTATTGTTCGATCCTCTGACAGAGAGCTTTGTGTAGTAGGTCCTTTTTTTTGGATATCTGTGGCTAGAAAAACTTCCAATGGGTCATGTGGAGGGTTGTCCATGATGTCCTCCAGTGAGGAAGCAATGTTTTGCTTGCTTTGGATTTTGTCACGAGTACTCCTTTTTTTTTTTCTCAATAAAGGTTGCTTTATACCAGAGTTTGATTTCTGTTGGGTTCATAAAATCTGGGGTGCCATTCTTACGGTGTGGCAACACTGTCTAGAACAGCGTTCGTCTGTATGTATGTCTGTCTGTCTGTCTGTCTGTCTGTATCCAGAAGTGGACCAATCACAGCTCACGCTGCTACGTGCATCAATCACAGCTGACGCTGTTACGTGCATGACGTCACACAACATTGAGGGCAACACCCCTCCGCTAGTTCGTATTAAACAAAAACAGAATCCACTTCGTGTTTTCCGGTAATCCAAATGAAAAAATCTAAACAAGGAAGTAATCCAGCCAATCACCATTCGACACAGGTATCCCAATTCAGTCTCTCTTCCGCAAACAAAAAGTTAATCTCCCTCAAAACCCGACAATGTTCAGTTTACAAAAATGAGTCAATCAATCAAACAGTAGCTACTCACAGTTACCGTAGTTAATAGGAACGTCCGTCAGTCATCAGTCAAAGTCTTACGGATCTTGTTCGTCAGCCGGAGCTGCACCGATTGTGGCGATACAAGCGATCAAGGTAGGCAGGAAGAAGCGGACCCATCCACCCGATACCACCGAGGCAATCAGATGACAAACGCGGACCTCAAACACTGCGATTGCAGCCAACATACGCTGGACAGGTGGAAAGCCGTGGTCTACTTGCTTCCTATGTAAGTCGCCATGATGGTTTCTTGCGTCACCATGATAAAGAACGTAGCGGGGCGGGGCGGTCTAGAAGCGGGCACCTGGAGCCATACTACTGCTGGTCTACAAGATAGGTGGGTGAGAAGAGGCAGGATGATGGAACCTAGCAGATAATGCACTGTGATGGCTGGTGACATACTGACATACACTAGGAGATCGCTACAATGTACTGTGAAACTGTATTTTGGCAATATATATCTGCACCAGTGTCGGTAAGACAATCTCCTGTACATTTATTCCAACCTTGACCTCGGACTGGCAGAGTCCACCTGATTAGATTACACTACTTGCAAATCTGATCAATACTGCTGCTAACCTACATGTCTGCTTCCCCTCCCATCTTGTCCCCAGGCGTCATGCATACTGCAGCTGGTCAAGTACATCCAGAAGTTGCAGCAGAAGGACGTAGAAGTGGCTGAGGAGGTCAGCGCTCTGTTTGCCGGAGAACTCAACCCCGTAGCCCCCAAGGCGCAGAAGAAAGTGCCTGTCCCTGAGGGGTGAGTTAGCTCAGTGCATGGCGCACGCACACACACACTACCCACCCAACTTTTTAGTTTAGAGTATAATCAGCCTCTTATGTACTGTCGCATTTAAGACATGAGTGTCAGTGCTTTTTTCTGGTGCTTACAAATTATCCACTGCCACTCCTGGATTTCAGATGGGGACTGTACATCAGACTTGTTCAGAGTTCCTAAGTAGGGCTTTTAACATAACTTACTGGACATTGTCAATCCAAATGGAGCTTCAGGAGCAACTGGCAGAGAATAATGATGTTAATTTAAATCATTTGCATCTCAACTGGAAATGGTTTAGTCCACATATGAAATGGTGTCGCTGAATGTATGCGCTGGCAATGACTCCAACAATAACAAAAAATGCTTCATGATACCTTTCAGTGGTTGATATGGAGGGGTATATGATGTTATAACTAGTATACTTTTCGTTGGGGAGTGTGTGATCCAACAGTCCGAATGGAAACAGGCTTGTTCACAAGGCAGTAGGCACTGGGTTTTAAGCACTAACTGGTCATGTATTAACCTTGGCATGCATTGACTAGTTTAGCAATAATTGGAGCATCCATTGATAGCGAGCCACCTTGGAGAAATCCAGGATGCAAGCTATACTGTTTCAATTCATAGCCAGTAAAATAGCCTTTTAGACATTACAGTCAATGAAGATACATTATTATATGGTTTGACATAACTATATTGCTAATCATGTTGAATAAAATTCAAGGCGCTTGTCTTTATCCAAAACCAAAATCTGTTTATTGTAGTCTACCAACAAGAATAGCTAAAAACTTTGGTACACTCATGCATATCTGCTTGGGAGCCTTGATCAGTGAGGCGTAACAGAGTTTGTGTTTGTGCAGTCTGGACTTGGATGCCTGGATCAACGAGCCTCCGTCTGAGAGCGAGTCTGAGGATGAGAAGCCCAAGACAATGTTTGCCAGGGAGGAGTCCAAACACTCCCGTCCACGGCACACAGAGGTGGATGAGAAGGAGCTGGCAAGGGTACGTTGGTTGACGATAGCAGCACCGATGAGTCAAAGGAGTGATATTTTTTTAATAAGTAGTTTAGATATACAGTATATGAAGAGTTCATTTTCTCTATTTAACTTGGAGTTTCTGTTTGATCGAACTGAAATCCTTTGGAAAAAACACTGCTTTTAATTAATTGTATTAATTGTGTGACTTGTTTTTTATTAATTGTGTAATATTTTATTTAGCAATTTAAGTCTCTACAATTTATAATTGTCAAATTTGGTCATATGGAAACATTTAATTTAATTTCACTTGAATGCCACTTGTAATTGGAAATGGTTACGGTGTTGATATAAGATGCAAAATTGATTAATAAATGTGATTATCATTTTAGCCATAATCATGCAGCCCTAATCTCCAAAAAACATGATCTTCTCAGAGTCCTATTATGAGTAAATCTGTCTTCCCATGTGGATCCCTTCTCATGCTACAACTGCATTAGGCTTTGCCCTCATTGATTGATTCATGTAGCGGTAACTGTTGTTTTCTTCCCGCTCCCAGAGGAGAGAAGTCAGAAAGCAGGAGCAAGCCAGCAACCCATTCTACATCAAGTCCTCCCCATCCTCTCAGAAGGTATGCGTGCCATAACAACTAGGCTATATTTCACTGTGTGCGTAAATGTAATTGTTTAATCCAATCTGTTTAAAACCTGACACCATTCAAATGTCTGAGCCCAGAAATAAAATGTAATTTTTTGTGTGTTTGGTGTAAGTGATGTTCTAAATGAATGTCTCTTCTGTGTAGGTGTACCAGGAGACCCCTGGAGTGGAGCACATCCCAGTCGTGCAGATTGACCTCAGTGTGCCTCTCAAAGTCCCAGGTGGGTCAAATTGACCTAACACCGCCACAAAATACACTCGTCTCACAATCACCACTCTTAATATAATGCCAAAATCAAAACTGATTCCTTCTACTACCATCTTGGCATATGTCACAGTAGCAATGAAGAAATTGGCAAGGTTCAGTTAACTAATTAGCGGGGGGAAATTCTCCCATCTCCTTTTTCATATTTGTCTTTTACAAATATGAAATATGATGACGTATTGCATATTTGTCTTTAACATCTATCTGTGTAAGTCATTCCTCCCCTCTGTTTTCTCTTCTCCATCAGGTTTGCCTATGTCTGACCAGTACGTGAAGCTGGAGGAGGAGCGTCGGCAGAAGGTGAGGGCGGAGAACAAGAAGAAGGAGAAGAAGAAGAGGAAAGAGAAGCGCAGCGGACGAGGGAAGAAACAGGATTCGGGCCCGGAGAGCGAGGAGGACATCGCGCCTGCGCACATGGTGGACATTGTTACCGAGGAGATGCCAGAGGTAGGCTGGAGTGGCGGAAACATCACTTAGATTTTTATATATGTTGTGAACATTGACAACACTCTCCCAAAGCCAGAAATGTAAGGACTATGACTCAAACTTGTAATGTTGTCGTGTATAAAGTCTGGAGCTGCACCATAGAGCATGAATGGGGCTGATTTGACTTACAGAAAGTTGTGGGTAGGGCTGGGTATTGACAAGGACCTCATGATACAATTTGACCCATAGTAGTGAAATCTATTTGATTTCAATACAGTTTGATACATCACACAGTATTGGTATTATATACATAATATGCAACTGAAATTAGCAGTGAATTGATACAAACTATACTGTGTATCTTTTTAGCATTGTGATCTATGATTATATGGTATGGTTTAGGGAACAAATTGAGCAAAAAAAAGATTTAAATATACTTTATTAGGCAAATTAAATGTAAACAATGTAATTGCAAATAATATAAATACAAGTAAATGATGTTATTTTTATTGAGTTCATCTTGCTCCTTTTAGTTTTTGGGTTTGAAATGCACTCAGGATTTTCAGAATCTATTCTGAATAGAATTGTGATGTACTGCTGTTTCGATTCTTCTTTTCTTTCTCCCCCCAGCCCTTGTTTTGTTGTTGTTGTTGTAGCTTACCCAAATGAGGAATAACGCATAGGAATTCCTAAATAGATTGGTGTTTCCCTTTAAATCATAGTGCTGTTTATACACTATTGTGACCTTACTATTGACCGTAGCACAATATTCCTACACTGAGAAATGTAATGACAAAACCACTGACTGCTCAGTTCCTCAGCTCAGGACTGGAAGTCGTTATCTCTACAGATCTCTTCACGATATGTTTGCATTGTGGTTATAGATTGAAAAGCAGTTCGTCAAAATGGTATTTAGGAGGATATTAAGTCTGTTTTATTGATAATTCCACTTTCTCCCTGCTTCAGAATGCCTTACCCAGTGACGACGATGACAAAGACCCTAACGACCCTCACAAAGCCCTGGACATTGACCTGGACAAGTGAGTCCACCCTTCTCATATCTTAACGCTACGTACACTCAGACTCCATGTTAAGTTCAACCTTAATTTTGGCAACAAATTTGGAAGTTGTTGTTGAAACCGAGCCCTTGCATATGTGATTGAGCTAATTAACCAATCACTGAACCTGTGATGGGCAACCGCAACCATGTTCGGCCCAGAGCTGTAGCTGGGGAACACAAAAGTCGTAGCTTGTATTTTTTGTGTGTTTTAGCTACTATGAAATTATATTATCTCAGCCCGAGTTATATTTATTCCTGATAAGCTTCCTGATAAGCTTCCTGACTGCAGTGTGATGGAGGATGTGATTGTCCTGGCCCTCTCCATACTCAAGTCACTCCCTCTCATGGTTCTCTGCTTTCTGCTTCCTTTCATCTATGCATACACACACCCATTACTGCCTCTTTGTCTGGGCAGCTTGGTGGCAACGGCTGGGCGCAGGTGAGTAGCACCCCAGCCACAGGACCTGGGCTCTGATTGTAGATGGATTGCCATGTGTCTCTCTCTGTCTCTCTCTCTCTCTCTCTCTCTCCTCCCACTAACATAGCTGTCCTTTCTTTCCTCATTGGGTGCAGTGCCTGGTTCCTGTTTTGCCTGCCATTTCCCTTGCTTTTAAACTTTTTTTTCTCAATCTTTTTTCTCTTTCATATCTCTCTCAGGAAATTGTAGCCTTTGACCTACTGCAATATCCAATATCCCTTGTATCTTACCCTAATACTTTGTTTGAAACATCTACCTTAACAATAGCTTGACAATATCAGCAGCATACTACTCTGTGTATCCACAGAAACAGTGTTAGTATAATGACTAACTTGTTAGTATGATTTTCCCACACTTGCGCATATCAAATATATAAATATATAACATATATAAAATTGTAGTTTCATGGAGAAAGTTGATCTTTAACTGGCCACTGCTGATGTTCTCAAGACCTCATGTTTCACCACCCGCACTCCTGGATGAGTTTCCCAGAAGCATCTTGGCACTTGTTGTCCTTGGCAAAAATAGTCTTATCATCACCATGCTTTGAGGAAACCCAGCCCAGGACTTAGGTCCTATAACCTTGCTGCTCTGAGTCCCCAGATCCTCGTCAGTTGATCTTGTTAGACTTACCATGCCTCCAAATTCTCACCAGCCCTTTTGTTGAAGTTGGCCCTAGGTACAGGTGTCCTTACACCAATTCTATGATTTGAAATTATTTAAGTTTAATAGGCATGGGTCAAGCCCTAGACTAAGAATTTCCTAGCAGTGGAGATCTCCACTGAAAGAAATCGATTAATCGAGGTGTAGGCTCAGATTATGTCTGTGAAGTTGGGCTCACAGAGGAGTAGTAGACAAGTATACTCTTGGGGGTAATGACAGAGAACTGTAATGCAGAGTCTTTATAGAGGATAGCCAGCAGGGGGCTGCAGTGCACCTAGTTTCTGCTCTGAAGGGTCAGGCTTGGGAAGATAAACCTGACAGCTCTTATCAGTTCAATATGGAGGAATTTAGTAGTGTAGTCTCTAGCTGTCTCGGAATGTCCAAAACTCCAAGCTCTGTCTGAGGAATGGCTTAACTCAACGCTTTGAATGAGAGCTGGCTGCTGCACAGTGCAGAGTATGCTTGAATAGAGTGGATGGCCGCATCTTAATGCTACAACCCTCCTTTGACCTTTCCTAATAGATGAGTAGTCATTGAAGAATGTATTCCAAGGAAAGGAAAATGGTAAAGACTATTTGGACATGCCAGTGGCTCCAGGTTGACCACATGTTATCTCGTAGTTTTCATCCAAGCTAGAGCCAAGGTTTATCTGTGCATGTTTGTGTGTCCAGGCCCCTGGCAGACAGTGAGAAGCTACCGGTCAGGTCACACCGTCCCAATGAGGTCCTAAAAAGCCCAGCAGAAGATGGACACAGAGAGAGTGTCACTCCACAGGAGCCCAAGAAGAAGAGCAGCAAAGAGAAGAAAGAGAAGAAGAAGGATAAAGAGAAGGATAGGAAGGTAAGGTTGATGCCTTTTTCATCACTAGGAATACGCTCCTTTCCTCCTGGTAACCTCTTTCACCTTACTCTGTCAGTCTAATAAGACTGATTATTGAAACCAGTAAAGCAGATTTAAGGTGGGGTTTGAGCGAGGGCACAGGAGGGGGAGAACAACAAGGAGCTGTCAACCATCATCACATGATGACTCAGCCGTCGTGTTTCCGACCTCACTGACACGGGGCGGAATTTATTCTCCTGTTTTCGCAGAAGAGCAAAGAGGAGAAGAAGAAGAAGAAACGCAAACACGAGGAAGGGGAGGATCTTCTGGGGGGTCAGCCAGACGAGCCCGTGGTCCAATCAGAAGAGACCAATGAGGTAGCAGCACCACCCACCTCCACCAGTGCTGAGGTAAGCCGTCATAAAGGGAGGCGCGAGTCTGTTTCCTGCCTAGCAACAGAGTTCACACCTAAGATCTCACTTGACCCAGAATTCTGATAATTAAAAAATCTGCTCAAAATGTCATCATCAAAAATTGCTAAAGGATTTGATTATTACTAAACAGGAGTTTGCTGAAAAGTTGCCAGCAGACACATTGCTTTGATCATTTTCATTGACGTCACACTTCCATTGCTTCTTCCCAGCCTCGCTTTCAGTCAGTGATCAAGTCAAGTATCGGATTCCTCTTAGCTGACTCTGTGTAGTCTCTCGCCAAATACTTGATTTATTCATGAAATAGAACAGTGTAATCTCTGTATCCATTTTCATGAATAGTAGTAAGATATAGAACCTGTTTGCCCCTCACCCTCTCACCTGCTTGCCCTCCTCTCCCTCCCTTCCTGTTCTAGGTTTCGGATCTGGATTTCTGGCTCTCAAACGCTCCAGTGCCCTCTAACTCCCAGGTTGAGTCCCCCCTCTCTCTCTTTCTCCCCCTCTCCTCTCCCATGTGCACACTCCTCTTTGATATTTCCATGTCTCATTGATCTACCTCATCTGTTTGCTTGCAGCACGTTGGCCATACGTTCTCCCTCTAGTGCCTCTCACTATGGGTCACTTGTTTTTTTCTCATCTTCCATGCTTCTAAAATTTTTTGACACAACTTCCTCTCTTTCATAGGTCACCTAACCCTTTCCTCTCACATTCTTTTTGTCTGGCATGTGTGTGTGTGTTTCTCTGTCTCACAATGCCAGTGGTTCTCTTCCTCAGCTTTTGTTTTGCTCGCTGGGTGTCGTGTCGGTCGTGAGGTCAAAGTAGTTGTTGTTGTTATTGTTGTGTTGGTGGCGGTGACAAGCGAGCGAAGGGCGCCTGAGATTCCCTGGAATCTGGCTCAGAGTCAGTTCCTTTTGTTCCCGTCCTGCTCCTGTCGCCACTGTATCACCACGTGTGTTCTCCGACTGCTTCTCCCATGACCACATATGGGATTGTGCTTGTCTTTGTCTCCACTAGACCTTTTTAGTGTGACTGCTGTACACCTAGACACAGAAAACACCTCGGGCAAAACTCAAAAACATGTCTCAAAAGCAGGGTTGGTGTCGTTTTACTTGGGACTCATGAAATAAAGATAAAGAAATTCCACTTCCTGGATTGTTTGATTTGAACAGGAACACTCCCACCCTGTTCAGTAGGATATTTAAAGATACTGTAGATATTTTTGTTAAAGTGTTAACTAAGGGTTTTTGTTCAGGCAGTAGCTCTTAGTTTATGCATATATAGAATGGCTGTTATAGGGGACAGGTGGCGTTGGGGCTCTGAACGACTGTCTTCACTAAACATAAATAGACTAAACGTACTCATACAGTATAGCTTCTGTCACTCGACACTGGGTTGTCAGTACTGACTTTGTGTAGCGGCTTCTATGCCTCTTCATGCGAAATCACACCTATAGATATGTATTGTGTGTTCAGAAAAACCAGATCTGTCAAGATTCTTAACTTGAGGTTTCGAGGAATTCTAGTTTTATCATGTGAGCTGTCAGCCCCTAAGTGAAAGTACCTCTAACCTAGAAACATGACTTCTTAAGACACGCCTCAACCTGCCTTTGTTCCCCCACCTGTTTTTGTCTGGGTTGTCACGCCACCATAGCAGCACAGAATTAGCCCAAGGTAAACCATACAGTATCTAGGCTGTGACTTGTCCCACGAATCAGCCTTTTTAAAAATGTTTATGAATGACTGAATGATCACTAACCTCACTTACTTCTACCGACATAGAACTAGCAAATGACAGTATCTGTTATATGCTAAGGCTACTGTCTTCTAAACATCCATGCGTGTGTGTTTGGTGTGTGTGTGAGAACAGGAAGCTGCAACAGTAGCAGCAGCCGCCCCCGTCCCCCAGGCAGTGTGTGGCACAGCGCCAGACTCTGAGCCCGACGAGCCCAAAGACACCGAGACGGAGGAGACGGTGAGTCACCGCTGATGATGCGATAATTACGAGACGGAAATGTCGGCTGTGTTGCTAGGGCTTCCAGTTCAGAGTGACCTGACAGGATGTGGTATATTGGCAGTTCTTACTCACGCATGTTTCTCTGAATGGTGTGCCACAGACCTGCCAGCACTAATGTGGCCTTTTGAGGAGTAACTCTACTTGTACCCAATGTCTCATTATTGATTAATTTAAGAGAGTGCATTTCCTCGTGTCAGTGCCAGGAAGTTCACATAATCATGCCAACCTCTCAGTCGAATTTCAGAATTTTGAGCCTGCTTGAATTTCTGCTGAATCTTCCACTCTCTTTACTTCCCCCTCTCTTCCTTGTGGGTTCTCTATGATAAGAAGTCATCCAAGCACAAGAAGAAGAAGCAGAAAAAGGAGAAGGAAGAGAAGGAGAAGAAAAAGAAGAAGAAGCACCACCACCATCATCACCACAGTGAAAGAGGTGGAGATGAGTCTGTGCAGAATGGCACCGTGGAGGAGGAGGAGGAGCCTCTGCCGGTCAGTGTGTGTTTTTTCTCTCTCTCAAGGGTGAAGTAAATTTTGACCATTAGTGGCAGCTATGCCAACAAAGAAGGAAAATGGTCCACACTCAAAACATTCAGTCTGCACTCTGAGGAAAGCTTTAGTGCTGTGCATGTTTTTTATATTCTGCATTGATAAAATAATTAAGAATAGCAAACTTTGGAATTGAAATATGCCTTAATTAAATGGGTACCATTTTTTGCTGTTTGATTGTCATATGCTTTCTGGTTCTACGCACCAAAATAATTTAGGTCAGTGTGGTGTTTTTTTTCCCATTCAGCATCATTCAAAAACCAACCCCATGTTGACGTCTATGGGACACCAGATTATTGCAGAAAATAATTTCTTACAGCACTGTAGCATCTTATCATCCTGTTGTTTTATCTTAACTTAATATTGCTGTTAAGGAAAAAGCATGTCACTGACCTCAAAGCCACCAAATGACTTGTAGGCGGTATTATGTCCTTCCTAGCTCCACTGTATAAACTCATTGACCGGTACAGACTGCCTGCCTTATTGTTATGCATCAGCTAGGTAGGGCAGGCTCCAGTTGCCTAGTTAGCATACTGAGTGATAGACCAGGCCTGATCTGACCTGAGCTCTTCTCTCCTTTCAGCCCATGTCCAATTACTGCCTACTGGCTGAGAGCTCCTACATCAAGATGGTGAGTGTTGGGATTGGGATGGTGCAGAGGGAGGGACATTTACCCAGGGAAGCCACTGGGTTAGAAAATGGCCAAGACAGATTTTTCTCACATTAACATCCACCAAATTCTAACTTTTGCATGGTTCCTCTGGTTAGGCGAACGTGTTCTGGGAACAGTCATACTAATATTGATTAGGCTATTAATATTAATGTGTAGGCTAACTAAGACAGCAGGAGCAGTAAAAAAAAAAATACAAATTGTATACGCATCTCTCCTTTTTCTCCCCCTCTCTTTAAAGATGATGGAGTATGCTGATCAGGTACTGGTTGAGGTTCTGTCAGTGACAGGATGTTGAAGACTCTTTTCCTAGATGTGTTGTTTTGCCTTCTTTTTGCTCTTCAGAGAATAGCCTCAGAGCCTGACTGTTAAGGGAAATGTTCATTTGTTTTCTGCTGTACTGATTTCTGAGAACGAATTTGTCTCGTGTGTTGTTCAATCAATGCTAAAATTGGCTTCTTGGAATCAGTAATACATGGCTTGGTATTGGGTTGATGAAGTGATTTGCAGTGTTTTTTGCATGCATTCTCTTGATTCTCTGATACATTTTGCGGCTTTCAAGTTACAAGGAGAGAAAGGAGGTGTTGACGGTTTGAGCTTAGCCCCGGCTTCACACAAAGTAACATAAATGTATTCTTTTTTTTTTTCTCCCTCCAGGTGTGTGACATCCAGGGGAACCTGCAAGATGGAAGTCAGGTGGTGGTGTCTGTTATATTTGAGAACAAGTGTGACAGCTTCCTCAAATCCATGGAGTTCAACGTCCTGGACTCCCTCAACTCCAAGCTGCAGAGGCCAGAGGGGGCGGGCCCACACGACGGCCTCACCGTACCCTTCCAGCTTCCCCCCGGTCAGTTATGATCTCAGACTGCGGGTTTTACATGGAATAAGAGTTCATTTCATTTGGGGGGTTCTAAAGTTTAAACATATTGTAAAATATAGAGGATCCAGCCCATTTTGTCAACCAAGGATTGTCAACCTTAATTTTGTGGTAAGAGTAGTGTCACTTTTTTTCAAATGGTGGGCATTTTATTTTGGAATGAAACCCTTATTTTTTATGTTACCTTTTAAAATGTTACTATTTCTTAACCTCCCAAAATATCCAGCTATGCCTAATTTTGAAATTGGAAGCACAGATGTGAAAGCTCTTTGGAGTGACTGAAATTCAAGACCTCTCTACCTTGAGAAGTTGTATTGATCGACTATTGAGCCTGAGCTTTTGTCGTGTGCTTCAGGGGTGTCAAATGAGGCGCGCTTCGTCTTCACCATGCAGAGCATCGTGATGCCTCAGAAACTGAAGGGAACCCTCACCTTCATAGTCAAGGTTCGTAGGAACACACACACACACACACACACACACACACCAGTTAGGATGAGATTTTAATTTAATACACCAAAGTAGTTGGCAGCTGCTTCTTGGGTATTATCTGTCAGCCCAGTTGTAGCTCCCATAATGCCTGGCGTAACTGTTGTTTTGATGTTGTCATGGTGGCATCTGTGTGTAGACACAATAACAATACATTATAGAAATTCATACATTCATACTTACACCACACTATAGAGTAGATGATCTGAGTAGATGTTGGAGCACCTTGCTGCATACATTTGCATATTGATGAGGGAAAACAGATTTTCTTAACACTACTATAACTCCTTAATGCTTTAACATATGGAGTTCATATATATACCACCCTCATGCTATGTGAAGACAAGTATGTTGACATAAATATTTGTTAATTAATGTATTAAAGGGGCAGTTCACCCAAAAAACAATTTCACCTATTTTCCCACTTACCCGGGGTGTTATCTATCCATCCAGATAGCTTGTGTGATTTGACGAGGTTTCTAGATGTCCGCTGCCCCTCACTCCGATACAATGGGCCTCAATGGGGGGAATGTTTGTGGTGCTGAAAGCGCCCAAAAATCACATTAGAAAAACTCGACTGCAACGTCTCTTTCCAAATATAATGACCCGGTTATTCATGAAACTCCACGTGCCTTGTAGTGCACATTTGGATTTTGAACTACTTGTCTCTGTGCAAAGATCCACCTAAGTACGCACACTGGGAGTATTCAGGGGCGGAGCGTCAACTGCAGAACACGTGCACTTTGTTGACATACTGGCATCGATATGCCGCTGCAAGCATAGTAACACACAGTTGAGTAGTTCGGTAGAAAGTAGTTCCCAATCAAACCGTGCACTACAAGGCACGTGGAGTTTCGTGAGTAACCGGGTCATTATATTTGGAAAGAGACGTTGCAGTCGAGTTTTTCTAATGTGATTTTTGGGCGCTTTCAGCGCCACAAACCCCCCCCCCCAATTGAGTCCCATTGTATCGGAGTGAGGGGCAGCGAAAATCTAGAAACCTCGTCAAATCACACAGAAACTATCTGGATGGATAGATAACACCCCGGGTATGTGGGGAAATAGGTGACATTGTGTTTTGGGTGAATTGCCCCTCGCACATATTCCACTTTTTGGCAGCATTTCTCATTTTGCTGCTACACATCCCAACATGACAAACTTGAATGAGAACTGAGACAGTAAAAATATTGGAGTGTTTACAGGTGAATTGATGAATCTAGTTCAACCGTCTGATATTTCCTTTGTCAGCTTCTGATCTCCCCACGGTTAGTTGTGTAAATGTATAACCGTTCCCAAACTTCCCGTTCCTTAGACACCAGCCATCAGCCCATGGTTGTTCCCTTTGACTTGGGTCATTGACTGACTTTTTACTGCTGTTTATTTCTCATATGTTGAACCATCTGGTCAGTCTTTGGGGCAGCAGGGTGGCATAGTGAGTAGGGTTCAAGCCCCTGTGAAATGTACTTGAACATCCACCCTGCTAAAGTGCCCTTGAGCAAGGCCTGGGTCTGGGGACAAGCTCCAGGGTTGTTTTATATCTGACCCTGCACCCTGATCTGCCTGGAGGGCAGCAAGCGGAAAGGGAATCAATAAAGTATCACGTTACTGCATGATTCATTATTATTATGTTTGTTGTTTTGTTGTGCTCCCACAGAATGAGGAGTCCTCCACTCATGAGAAACTGGACTTCAAACTGCACTTTACCTGCACCTCCTACCTGATCACCACTCCTTGTTACAGGTCAGTGGATCACCTTACTCCTCTGAAAAACACTTTCACTGCAACAAATGTCTATCTTAATAAGTCATTTCATTTTGTAATCCAGTTTCCACTTCCATTTCAATTCCAGTTATCTCACCGCATTGGCACTTTTCACAAAATTACTTGTTAAGATAGAAATCTTTTTGCAGTGTTGGACCTTGTTTGTCATGTAATCTGCTGTGGTAAAATTTCTATGCCAAGCTAATATGAGACGCAAAAATTAAACGAAGTCTAGTGAAAACAAGCGAAAGTCTAAAGTTGTTACGTATAGCAGTCTGTGATGCTGAATCGTGAATGTGATGGGATACTGAATGCTGATTTTGTTTTTGTTTGGCCAGTGATGCGTATGCAAAGCTGCTGGAGTCAGGGGACCTGAAGGGCAGCTCTGTCAAACTGGAGGGAGTCAGCATGCCCTTCCACCACCTACTGGCCAGGATCTGCTTCCACCACCACTTCTCTGGTACACACACACACAAGGCCACACACTTTGCACTTGCCAAAAGTAACATACTTTTGTCCTAACATACTTGGGCGCCAGATCGGTGGACAGTGTGTGCCATAAATTTAAGACAATCACAGGAAAGTATATCAAAGTAAATTAGTACTTTTCTGTGAGACATTTTAACTGACAGTATCTGATTGGGCTTATATGCAGTAAACCCCACCCATGTGGTATTCCAAGCAATTTAAAACAAACGCTACGAATGTTTTGTCTACACTATTTGACTCAGGTCTCCCACATACACACACACACACATTCACATGGATATATGTGCACACACACGCTAGTACACACCAGTACACAGTTAACCAGCATAAACATGATTAGTATTAATGCCTCTAAATGTCGCAAATCATTAAGGACGCTGACACTTGGGTTTTGTTGTCTTGTTCCATTAGTTGTGGAGAGGATCGACTCCTGTGCCTCCATGTACAGCAGGTCTATTCAGGGTCACCATGTCTGTCTGCTGGTCAAAACTGTGAGTGAACTAGTGAACTTCCTCTCTGGTCCTCTGTTCATGAGTGGGTTGGGATATTCACAACCAAATGTTTAATTTTACAACAATAAGTAACCCTAAAAACTGCCATTTTAAAGTTTTGTCTCATTTGATTGGTTGCGATAGAGGAGTCATGCCCATAATCTTGCCTTTTGATAAAAGACTGAATACACCTGACTTTTCAGATTGTAACCTTGATTCTCTCTCTCTCTTTCGCTCTCTCTCTTTCCTTGTGTCTCTCTCTCTTTCCTTGTCTTTCTCTCTCTCTCCCTCTCTCTTCCCCCCTCTCCCCCAGGCTGATCAGACTGTGTCCATCGACGCTAAATGTGACGAGCCGTCGCTGCTTGGGAATGTGCTGGATGAGATCAAGCAGACCTTCTCTC
>OMLI01101824.1:1990-12297 GCA_900302605.1 Rondeletia loricata
TAACTAATAAAAGAGCAAACCTCCGTCTGTCTGTATCTCCGTCTGTATCTCTGTCTGTTTGTATCTCTTGTGTCTGTTTCCGTTTTCCTCGGACACCCTCGGCCGACAGCATTGTGATATGGCACAGGTAACGGGTGGGGTCCCGCGCAGACGGTGACAGGGCCAGATTTTGGCCCCGCCCCCAAAGGGGCGCGGCTAGGCCAAAACAGGGCTAAAAACGGCCACAAACGGGCATTGGGACTAGTATATATATATATTATGTATATATATATACACATGTCCTCATTCAACAAAAAAGGGAAAAGAAAATTAAAAGGTACTGTGTAACTGGGATACTACTTATTTCCTCAGCCGTATGAAGATGTGAATCTTTCATTTGGCATCACATTTATGTCTCACGTGCAGATATTGATGAGTGTGCCCAGGGCTCCCACATGTGCCACTACAACCAGCAGTGTGTCAACACAGTGGGCACGTACCGCTGCCAGGCCAAGTGTGGCCCAGGATTTAAGCCCAGCGCCATGGGAACCAGCTGTGAAGGCAAGCCTGTTAAGCTGTCTGGTCAACATTTTGTGTGGATGCATAACAACCTTTATGTTATAGTTGTGTGCTTACACTGTATTTCCCTTTCCCTGTTGAATCCTATTACTTGTGTTGCTGCAACAACCAAATTGGATCAATACAGTTTCATCTTATCTCTTATCTTATACATTCCGGTGCCCCACAGTAGATCGATGAAGCCTGATCTGTCAGTGATGTGTTTCAGATGTGGATGAGTGCCAAGAGTCCTCTCTCTCCCCATGCCAGCATCAGTGTCTCAATACCCTGGGCTCCTACCGCTGTATCTGCCACCCTGGATACCAGCTCTCAGGACACCGCTGCATTGGTCAGTCAACTAACTTGCATAGGTTATAAAGAACCTGCAAAAGTCATGGAATACGGAAATGTGAATTTTCAAATCGAGGCCTGTTTCTTTTTGTACCTGTGAAGAAATACTTGTGTCTAAGGAAATGTGACTATATGTCATGAATTAGCCATGAATAAATCATGGAATTATATTGGCCAAATAATTGTGTAGCAACCCTGTCTTAGTCATTAAAATTCTGCTTTTGTTGGAGCACAGTTTGCCACCTAGATGACAGGGGATAAAAGACAATAGATAACAGTTCTATTGTAATGGTTGTCCATTTGCAGACG
Source organism: Rondeletia loricata (assembly GCA_900302605.1). NCBI lineage: Eukaryota > Metazoa > Chordata > Actinopteri > Beryciformes > Rondeletiidae > Rondeletia > Rondeletia loricata. The sequence continues at coordinate 3,188 of OMLI01101824.1, forward strand.
TCAATGAGTGCATGAGAAATGTGTGCCCGGCTCACCAGCAGTGCCGTAACACAGAGGGAGGATACCAGTGTTTCGACAGTTGTCCAGCTGGCATGACCAAAGCAGAGAATGGAGCCTGCACGGGTTAGTGGCTGTCATACTTGATTTCTTATCCACTTTATCTCTTTAAAGAGTTTTTCCTTTAATGCTTTGAGGGTCTAAGATTGGTGGTGCCGGGTAGGTTAGGCTTTGTAGAATAGGTAGACTGCTAAACTTTTTGTTTTTGTATTGTATGTCTTATGCCTTGTTCTGTGTCACTGTTTGTTTGTTATCATCATTTTGTAATTCTTGATTGTTGCTTAGGTAGATCTAGTTTGACTCATTTGCTGTAAAGTCCTTTGAGACATGATATGTGATAAAGGGCTATATAAATAAATGAACTTGAACTTGAGACATTAATACAGGGATGGGCAATGGTTGTGCCATGGAGGGCTGATTAAAAAAATAATTTCCAACATGTTTACCGTCGTCAGTAAAGCCAAAGAGAAAACGTATCACCATACCATAGAAGCAAAGATCCTTTTATGGTAATGTGGTCTTAATTTTGAGAAACGGCAGCACTTACAATACCACTGGTGTGACAGAGAGGCTAGCAATTATCTGGACCATGGTCTCATTTGTTTATGGTAATTATACTAAGGTATCACAATTAATTAGATCTTGATCTATAAAAATGCTACACATAACACCTTTAAAATGTCATAAACTTGATCAGGAGAAATGTTTTTGTGTTACAAATGCGCTGTTATATTTTGTGCAAGACTCTTACACATGCTGCATATTTTTCAGATATTGATGAGTGCCATGATGGAAGTCACATGTGTCGCTACACTCAGATCTGTCAGAACACCATCGGAGGTTACGGCTGTGTATGTCCCAGAGGCTACCGGTCCCAGGGAGTAGGCCTGCCCTGTCTGGGTAGGACACCTGTCTGTCTCATAATACACTGTACCTATGAAATTCTAATCGTGCACACATGGGAAATGAAAATCGTTTTGCCTTTCAGACATCAATGAGTGCCTTCAGACGCCAAACCCTTGTGCCCACCAGTGCCGCAACGTGCCTGGCAGCTTTAGGTGCCTGTGCCCCCCCGGTACTGTGCTGCTTGGGGACGGGCGCTCTTGTGCCGGGTTGGAGCGAGGGCAGACCTTCACCAATGGGAGCCGTGTCAGGGCCAGACTCCGCCCACAACTGGTGTCGACTCTAGGCAGGCCCATCCTCTCCCGTACTCACGGAGTGTCCCGCATTACCAGACAGAGCTGTCCTGTGGGATACACTAACAGGGATGGCACGTGTGTTGGTGAGTGGTTATCAAAACTGTACACTAGATCATCATGGGCCGTCCTGGTGTTTGCAGGGTAATGCCAATTTGCTAGTGATGCAGCATTTTCTCTCTTTATGGTCTGTTGACAGTGGAGATAGTAAAATATGTAAAAGTCAATATGGCTGACATGATTAACAAATAAAGGCTATCATAAATACAAAATCAATGTTTACTGTAGAACTGGTTCACCAACGATCTAAAAATATGTGGTTTAGATGGGAACCTATGAGCTGGGGATGAGTTTGCACCCCGCTCTTTTTCTTCTTCTTTTTTTTCCACTCATCGTTCTTCTCTGTGTGTATCTATAAGGCAAATCAAATACCTGGTTGGTTCCTTGAGTGTCTCACGTACCTCCTCGTGTTGTTGTCCTCTATACAGATGTGGACGAGTGTCTGCTGAAGAAGCCATGCCAACATGAGTGCCGAAACACCATTGGCAGTTTCCAGTGCTTCTGTCCCCCAGGTTACCAGCTCTTACCCAATGGCAGGAGCTGTAAAGGTAAGAATCTCCCTAAACTGTGTCTGGACTGCCTATTGTTTCATCCTCCCTCTACATTATTACAGCCAAGACATCCTATCCTCTGCCTCTAGACATAGATGAGTGTGCAGTAGAAGGCATCCAGTGTGGACACAATCAGATGTGCTTTAATACCCGAGGGGGATACCAGTGCCTGGATACACCCTGCCCTGCATCCTATCAGAGAGGAGGAAGCCCAGGGTAAATTGCTTGACTGAAAAGTATTATACAGTGATTGCACAGTGATTTTAATATGAAGATTAGGCACATGTTGGTAATTAATAGCTTCAGATATCTGCTATTTGCATGCAAATGTTGGAAAAGATGCATAGCATGTAGCTGCATGCTATTGTAGTGCTACAGTATTCATGGTATGTGTTATGGTAAAGGTGATGTTGTGTGGGTGACACTTTGCCTTTTCCTGTCGACCTTTAACAGGACGTGCTATAGGCCGTGCTCTCTGGATTGCACTACAGGGGGCTCTCCGCATCTGCTGCAGTACAAGCTGCTCACTCTCCCCTTTGGCATTCCAGCCAATCACAATGTGGTACGGCTATCAGCTTTCTCCGAGTCAGGGGTCCTGCAGGAACGCACGTCCTTCACTATCCTTGAGCAGGAAGGGGAGACAGGGATGATGGGCCAAGTGTTTGGCATCAGAGACGAGGCGGGCAGGGGTATCATCTTCACCCTGCGGGCCCTGGAAAGATCAGGACTGGTGCGGCTCAAGGTGCAGGCCACCACCCTCTCGGTGCAGAGCCGAATCAACTACCAGAGCATCTTCCTCATCTACATCTCCATCTCTACATACCCCTACTGAGCCTACGAGCTGTTTTACAGCTGACTCTGCCCCTTACTGGCCTCTGGATGCCTCTCACCCACCAAGGCAATTCCCCAAAGCCTGGATGCCTGGGAAACAATAGGCCATGCCGAGAAGCTCTAATAAATCACAAGATAAGGCAAACCATAGTTTTTCAATGGATTTCATGGAGATGTGTATCCTGAACTGTGACTGAAATGAAATTGTGGGAACAGTTTTGTTAAAGAAAAGACGCTATTCTTAAAAAAGAATAATGCCTTTGGTTGAATTAATTATACAGCCGAGCCTCATCTATCTGAGACATCTGAACTGACTGATTAACCAAACAGGCTTAATGAAGAAAATATTAGTTTTGTTCATTTCCAGAACACTATATTCCCTTTTTGGAAAAAGAAAATACCTGAAGCTCATCTTTCAAATCAATATTTGTCAAATCCAGAAGTTGCAGTCTGTGCAAGTGTGTCAACCAAGCACTGAACTTATTTACTAGCCTTCAAAAAGTGCCATAACTTGCTTTAATGTTTGCTTTGTAAGAGTGGCTGTCACATTTTCAAATGGTGGATATCTCATCTTCGGACAGGTTTCTTCATATATGAAAATATTCTATTTGCAGTCCATAGTTGGAAATTCTCTGTATTTTCACATGCAATTAGAAGACTTCCAACTGCAAATGAAATCATACAGTATGTTTTGACATACGTGTTTCCCCCCAGTATTTCTATTTATTGAAGTCACAGAGGGTTTGAATTAATGAGGTTCTACTGTCATTGCAACGACAAACCTGCAATGATTTCACATTGTAACAGTGGCTTGCAGCTATTTATGTTGTGAAAACATAACAGGCGTGATAGTGTTTCATCTATCTATCTTAAGTGTTTTTATATTCTTTTTAAAAAAATAATTTGTATCATGAAAAAATTAGAAAGGTGCTATTCTGAATGTACTTGAGTGTCTTTGATTTGACGCCATTGGCTTCACTGAAGCAGTGATGCGAGTGGTGCTGGTGTTACAAGAAACAAAAATGTTACCAGGCAATTGTTTGTTGACCTAGTTTTAGTGATCACAGCAGAGAGAAGCAGAGTTTGATTGCACTTATTTGACTCTGCAGTGTGGCATTAGCCTTAAGTGGCTGGAGCAGACAAAATGCCATATCTTTCCTGCATTCATCACTTTATTCACAACATTCTAGTATTCTAATTTCACCATTTGGAATATCTGACACACAGTAAAGTAAATGAACTTCTATCTGTCATTTCTATCTGAGGAAGGAAGTGTAGACGCTTCACAAGAAGTCGTCTGAAAACCACAGAACACCCGCCATAACTGCAATCAATGCAGGAAAGAAATGTTTGCTCTACTTGCTGTAAATGGATGTAATTATCTAGAAATAAAACGGACAACAAACACACTGGCTTGCTTTTTATTATAGTTACACTACAGCATCTGGTTTCATTGATAAGCACACTTTCAACCAGAGAGGAGGAACTGATCAGTGAAATCACTGGTGTGGACTTTGGTTGGACTCTCGGCCCTCCGTGGCACATGGTTGCCCATCCCTGTTATAGGCCTGTCATAATCCTAATTTATCTTGATTGTGCCCTGATGTACAACCTGCCGTAGCATTTCACAAACGTGTTTTCTCTGCAGCTGACAAACAATATTACTGCAAACATTTATTATTAACCCACGAGGGAGCGTACAAAACTACCAGCTCAGGCACAGCAACCTGGACTCAACATTAATATGTGAAGTATTTTCTGAACACTAACCCTAAGAGCAGTTGTGACAGTGAAAATATGTGATTTGTTTTTCAGCATAATCTTTGTTGATCTCCATTGTTACTTGCATAAATCATATTTTAGGTAATTCTTACCCCAGCTTACTTTGACTGATTATTATTTTGTCAACTTGCAGTAAACCTAAAACTGTCTCTGTTCTGATTCTTGTCTTGCTGCTCCACATCCTGTTGACTATGTCTTTGATGTGCTTGGTGAACAGTAAGAACAATGTGCAGTAAATAGGTCAGCCGCTACAGCAACAAATATGTAATGTTGTATTTTTTATTCTATTTTATTATTGGTCCAGTTCTTTTAATTCAGTCATTTCAAAAACTGTATTACCATTGCAGTGATCGTGCTGGAAAAGTAATTCCATATGTATTATTCACATTCACATCTTTCTTCATATTGTTTATATTATCTTTCTTCTTATTCCTCCTCCTCCTACTACTACTAGTACTACTACTAATTGTACTACTACCACCACTACCAGTACTTTTACTCCTACTTTTACTTTTACTGCAACAATAAAATAGGGTCTCTTGAACTTACTGAATACAAATGAACTGACAAAAAAAGAAAAAAAGAAAAGGTTTCAGATAGAAAATAGCTTTAAGATTCCAGCAAAAACATTCACAGTACAAATGTAGACATGTTTGACAGATATTATAATGTCTGTCATTGTAAAAACAACTTAGGACAATGTAAAATTGAAAGAAATGCGTTAAGACACCAACAATCCTGCTTTTCGTAAAACACTGTCAACCTTTGAAATCAGGTCAAAGTCCCATAGCCTCTTGTCCACATGCAGCTGATCTTTAGTTAGGCTCCCTTGTAAAGGAACTCTGACATGCACTATCCTACACAGATCAGGATCCATGGTGATAGTCTGTGCCCATGTCCTCAGGACGCTGTGGACTGACGTCTGCTCTACCTCTCTAGGGTTGATGATCAGCTTGGCAGGGTTGAAGACAGACTGCCTTGACGGTTCTCTGTATATGTGCTCCAGGATGTTTATCCCCGGGATGTTTTGCCACTGCGGCAGCTTAAATCTGCCACTGTCATCAAACTGGGTTTTGGGGAAGATATGGTTCGTTACGACAAAGACGCCGACTCCAGGGTGCTGCTGTTCCAGGTTTTCCATCATTAGCTGCAGATTGTCATGTTTATAAGGCATGATGATTTCGTCTATGTCATTAAGCAGCAAATACTTAGACCGGTACATGTTTCTGTAGATGCATTCATTCAGAGTGGTAAGCTGCCCATAGTAATGGAGATCCCCTGGATGTTCTTGAAAATTCCAGCCTTTGGATGGGTTGAGGAAATGGTCGATGGGCCACTGAACTATCTCCAGTATGCCCTCATCCTTGTAGGTAAGCAGCACACGCTCCAGCTCTGGACCGCAGCTAGTGTTGTAGATCACCACTCTCTGTACACCCAACAGCTTGTACATCTCCATGGTCTGGACAAACTGAAGGACATTGTTGTAGCCGCCAAATAGGTTAGAGATGCATATAGTGAAGGTGTAAGGGAATGATGCCGTGCTCTCTTTGTTTTGGATGGGAAGGAAGTGCTGGTGCTGGTTTTCTAAGATGTCAGCATGTGTTGAGACAGTGACATGCGTGGCGTTCCTCAGAGGCTGACTCCTGCACAGCACATCTGTGGTCGCAAATGGGTACCCAAAATGGTCAGTGTGCATGTCAATATGTGCCGGATATCCAGCAGAGCAGCTATGCTGATAATAGAAAATGCAGTAAAGTGGTTGGAGTTGATCTCTCCTCATTATGCCAATGATCCGAGTTATACCTTTAAATCTGTGGTCTTTGTAGGCAGAAACCATCAAATGCTTGGTATTTATAATTGGCGTTATTGTTTGCTCACTTAAAAGTACTGAGCACGGTGTTGTGGGGGTGTCTAAAGATGGCCATGTAATGTATATGGATGAAGCAACGGTAAGTGTCAGTGCAATAAATATCCATTTCCACTTGTTCTTCTTTTGAATCCAATTCAAGTGATTCAACACCTACGTACGTGTGGAAAAAAGAAAAACTGAATTAGATTCCAGTGTTCAATTTAACTAATTTCAATGACTATGTGATTATTAAGCTGACTTTGCACGGTGAGGCAGAAGCACAACCTCTGCTAATAGCCATCCAAGGGTGATTTTGATTCATTATGCGACTACATTGCACGACAGTGACTGTTGGGGATTTGAAGGCAGCACGCTTCCTGTTTTTTCCACAATTTTTTTTATAATGCATCTATCAACCAGATTCAACACATCATAGTCTTCTGTTCCACCTCAGTATTGCGTGTAAGCTTATCCTCTTTATTCAACACCTATCAAACTCTGTACTCCACTGACATGAGACAGATTACTTCTTTGTCAAATGATTAATACAAATGTCTGGATATGGTTCATCTTCAGAAAGCACCAATTTTATGTATAGTTAGACACCTTCAAGTAATCTCTGAGAGATGTTGTGAGACATAGTTGGTTATGTTTGAGCATTTCTGACTAAATTGGCCCTTAGACAGTATTTTCACTAATATATTCTGACATGTATCCATCAGAGGCTGAGATGGCAGCACCTTATATATATATATATATGCTCTTAGATTCTCATCAATATTAACTATGTCATTATATTGTCCACAGCTGTTATGTCCATACAATAGAATCAACAATGCGATAGAAACAACTTAAATATTGTACTCACCTTCATTGATCCTCAAGTCCTAACTTATTTGCAGTGCAGAAAAGAAACGTGTCTGTCCCACAATTGCGTAAGAGAAACAGCTCAAGGCTGGCAACTGGAGAAACACTGGTTACCTATTTACCCAGCACGTGAAAAAGGCTCCCTGTTGTATTACGTTCAATTACATGCTTCATTAAATAACTGACCAAATATCCATCGGATTATTCTTTAGAAACTGGTGAAAAGGTTCTTAAATGCAACGCATATAAATAACTCTGTCTACTCCATACACAGATGAGGGTTTCTCTCTCATTGCCATTTCAGTCCAGTTTACAGGCCATGCTAATGCCTCACATCCCAGTGCACTTTCCAGTAAGCGCTGTATCAAAACTAATTTGAGTAGAAACTAGGATGAAATGAGATTCTGCCTAGCCAGCATTCACAATGTGACTGATAGTCAACTTGAGGATCAGCCAAGAGCACGGAGATAGAGCCTTTGTCTCATATCTTATCTTGTCATTACACCACGCTGGGTGGGGCTTCAGATGGCAGTAAACCTTATTCTTAACAGTTCCATAAACCTTTGAGTTTAGAGAACTGCTAAGAACTGTGGTGGAGATATGAAATGTCACATGGGTGGTGAGCAGTGGGCCAAAAACAAGCGATTGCTTTTTTGGTGTTAAATGCCCTTGTGAAAGGAATAAAGTGAAAGGGGTTAGGGGCAAGACTCTCAATACCTTGCCCTTATTTCACCTCTTCTGAACACTTACTGTCTCCAACTCACCAAATGATATTCTTTTGAATATCAAACAGATACAATATCTTCTAGGCATGATGGTGTACTCCTTCAGCTGGATCTCCATATTATATCTCAGCTGCAACTGTCATCTCACTTCTTGTGGTTATAGCTACACACTGTCCATGACTTCCTGAGTTTTATTTTTACCCTAAAGGAAGAGCAAGAACTAGTAGTGCTGTGACAAGAAGCAAGAGCTGGGGTACACCACATGCACAGTAGGAGTTTTCAATGATCTGGTCATTCATACAAAGTAGCCCCCATTATGGGCTACTGTGATGTCCCTCTCCTCTTCCCTCCTTTTGGTGTCCCACCAGGAGGATGAGACTAAGAAAAAAGGAGGACAGGAGAAAACAAAAGGAAAGGATGGTTAAATTACAGATTTTTGCACCACAACAGGAATGTCATCATATGTAGTACCAAATGGATTGGTGCCACACTCTCTCCATTAAAAGTAGTGTTTTTTTATCCAGAAAATATTAAAAACATGCGGTGTCAGCCAAGGATGGCTTCATCAGACAACAATCAAACAGAAAATACATTTGTTGCCTGATGGTTGCACCTCTGCTCCTGTTGTTGGAGCCCAATCTTTCTCCTGGACATCATCTTATAGCCAAATGCCTGGGTTGCAACCATGTTGAGGCTTGAGAGGAGACTGCCCTCTTGTGTTATAAACTGCCAGATTTTTAAATCAAGTGTTTTTAAGCTGGCCACTAGGTGGACAGCTTCAATATGTTGCTTTGTCCATGAGGAAGATGACATATTTTGAGGGCAATTCATTGACTTCCATTCATTTTGGATGCTCATTCAGTTTCATTCACTTATATCTGTGGCAGTTACCTCTACTGGTCAGTAGATGGCGCTATCTCCGTAGCATTTAGCATATTTCAGGTCGCTTTCCAAACCTAAAAAATGGACTGACTGTTGAGCTCAGCTGTTGCCATTGTTGGTCACCTGGCTGGTCACCTGGCAGGACAAATGTTTTTTGCCCCTGTAATTTACTATGTTATTCTGTTTTTCTTTTTATCTGATATGGACCTCTATTAAGATGAGTCTGGAATAAAAGTTTAATTTAATTTAATTTAATTTAATTTAATTTAATTTAATTTAATTTAATTTAATTTAATTTAATTTAATTTAA
>OMLI01101828.1:6809-21331 GCA_900302605.1 Rondeletia loricata
AAGGGCATAGTGCCATTCTTTCATCTAGAAACATGTAAAATTGGGGGGGAAATAGAAATACTGAGTACTTGTACATTTGTATAGAATTACTGATGAAGTTATTACAGTCACAACAATAGTCACCTGGAGCTGGAAAAGAAGATTGGAGGTTGAGGACTGTGGTGTATTGTTTTGTGGACAAACTGCCGACCGGACGTGAAATGGCCAAGCTGTGGCTGGAGATGATGTCATGATGTCATGGTGTCAAGATGTCATGATGTGATGATGTGATGATGTCATGATGTCACGATGTGATGATGTCACGATGTGATGATGTCACGATGTGATGATGTCACGATGTGATGATGTCACGATGTGATGATGTCACTATGCCCAAATAAGGTAATAGCATCAGTCACTCAGTCAGTCAGTCACTCAGTCACTCACTCAGTCACGGACATTTGGGTTTCATCGTCCAGCCAAAAAATGGTGTCATGAAAAATCCAAGGTGACATGGATCACATCAGGGACAATGGAAGCCAGGTATGATCCTGCTAAGCCTGGGTGACTGGACAGCGTCCGATCCCTGGCCATTTATATAGACAAGCACCACAAATAGCTTTAATCACAGGCAGGAAGCTGATCACCACAGCATTGTCATTGGCTAAGATTAAATCTCCTTTAGTAGTGCAAGTGCCCCTTTAATTGTATAAAGCCTATCACCAACAACACAACAAATTAGCTTATAGTTTATCAAATGTTTCACTGAATGCTACTACATATACTCTGCCCTGGTTATAAACCTTTAGATGTATTTGATAGTGCTGTGTCTCTGTCTCAGGCTGTAAACTGTACCGCTGAGGAGGGAGGCAGAGCCGGGACTGATGGAGCTGACTCTGGTGCTGTAGGTGTCTGGCACCTTGTCCATCACTTTCTTGTTGCCCGCTTCAAGCAGCAGAATCTTCTTCCCCTCCAAGTTGGGATCCATGCCTGTCAATATATCAAAGAAAATGACTTTCTGCATTCGATCATTATATATGATTAGGCTCTCTCCCGTTTAATGCAATGGAAATGACAGTATTTATGCAAGAGTCATTCTAAGCAATGTTATTGTGTGAGTGGCATGTGTGTGTGTGTGTGTGTGTGTGTGTGTGTTTATGTGTGAAGGAGAAGAAGTAGCACAGGCTTCTATATCGGTCTCTTTGGAGAAATGCAGGTTAGGGTGAATCGGGACAGGACAGGTTTACATGTCGGACAGGGGAGGGGGGAGGGGGGAGGGAGGGCGTCACTCACCTAAGCAACATGCCATGGCGGATCCCACCATCCCTCCTCCGGATATAATCACATCATACACCTCATTCTTGCCGGGATCCTCCCCGTGTTCTGTGCACACAAATCCTCGACTGATGATGTTCGCTGCGGACAAGTGTTTTCCTGCGACGTAACACCGACCAACTCCACGTAAGGCCAGCGTCGCTTTTGTGAGCTTGTGCATTCTGTCTCCTCTGAGCGGTGCGGGATCAACCCAGCGTCAAGAAACACGTCCAACTCTGAAGCTGGAGCCCTTTCAACTGACTATCAGACGTTTCTCCTTGAATATGTCCTATTAATAACAGCTGATCAGCTGCTCCTTCTGTGATCCAGCCATGTTGTGTTGACACTCGTATCGAGTGAGGAAGTACTTCCTGTTTCTCGTCCAATCAGAGAATACGGCTGTAGCAGCTGGCAATGCTGTGTCTGTCCACACGCGGCGCTATTGCTACCAAAACAGGGGAGAAGTTCATGTAGAAACTTGCATCGTTTCAAGCCTCGTACTAATACTGTTGGTTAAATCAACTTATCAGAATCATCACAAAGTAGGGTCTAGTTTATCTTGTCGGCAAGGATATAACCGTTATCAGTCTCGGAAACGTTACGGCGCGGAGGGATACTTCCTGCCTCGTCTACGCACTATACAGGTTGGCACTCGATTCAGTTGTTTTCCACTTTAATTATTTTGTATTGTGGTTTTAAACGGGTGGGAAGTCTAAAGACGCTTTTAAAAAAAAAAAATTATGGAAACTATACTCACACGCCCCTCTTGCCCCGAAATCGACATCATTGCTACCTGCGTTAGCAATGTTGAGAAAGCGGAGGTCTGGTTACCATGGTAACCTTTACACACCTTAGGCTGGAGTTTGAATGGTCGCCTGCAGCTGCATGCATGTGTGTGTGTGTGTGTGTGTGTGTGTGTGTGTGTGTGTAACGTTTTATATTTGCAAGCCTTTGAAACGGATACCACAGAATACAAAAATAGGAGAATTTACATATAATTCATTTTTGTTTTGCAGGAATGTTTGGTCCAGGGGTTTCCTGCTAGTATCCAGGAGCAGAGAGACATGTCAGGCCTGAAGACCCTGCTGGACGACGGGCTCAGGTCAGAGCAGAAGTTCCAGCAGTGGCTCCAGGACCTGAGACGAGCCCTCGGGCAGCAGCTGCAGGAGACAGAGAGGAGGCAGGGGGAGGATCTGGAGAGGAGGATTCACAAGAACGCCCTCCTCTCAGCGGACACGGACAGAGAGTCCAGCCATGACAAACCACTACGCCATCAGACCAGGTATACTGCAACGTTCCTTAACGATCTGTTTTGTTTTGTCATGTTCATGTGGAATCCATTTTACTCAACAAGGGTTTTATTGCCAAAGATGTGTAGGTCCGAGGAGACCTAGTTCTACATCTGCCCTGACCTCAGGCAAGGGGACTTCTTCACAGCAGCTCAGGCCGTCGGAGAGGCCCGGCTCCTCTTCTCCAGCCTGGGTATCTTCGTCCAACCGGCAGCGCTCTGTCAGGACGTCCAGGGCGACTCACGGAGGGACGCAACAGCTTCAACGGCAGGCTCTATCAAAGACACAGCTGGCTCCTGTGAGCAAAGAGGAGGAGGCAGAAGCTGAGAGTCGGATGAAGTTCTGTGCCGTTCCTGTCCCCGGCCACGTTAGTCTGCCCCTCTATCGCCAGGTGATGCAGTCGAGAGAGGAGGAGAGGAAGCAAGGCCACGAGCAGAGGAAGAACTTCCTGCTCTCCATACAGAAGCCTTTCAGCTTCCAGGAGAGAGAACGGGAGAAAAGGGAGAAGCTGATAGAGGCGTTGAGCCAAGTTGCACAGGATCAAAAAACCAAGGCGGCCACTGTCAGGAAACCTCTTCACAAAGCGGTGAGGAGCTCGTCCGCTTCTGAACTTTGGAAAGGTGAGCTGATTGTGTGTTTTGTCTCCCTATTGATTGGATGATGTTGTCTGGTGGAATGTCTGCTTTAATGCCAATTTGGAAAAATCAAATTCTGTTAAAGATGAGTCGACAGACAGAACCTACTGTAGGCTTAGAACAATACAGTAGTCTATATGTATAGATATCACGTCATAATGAATGTGTTAATACCACCGATACACACTCCACACAGTGACATGACTAGAGCTGCTGCTGTTCCTGTCTGAAATTTTGCGTAGACGAGGAGCTTGGCGGGAAAGTCCACACTCAGACGAAAGCACAGGTGACCTCGAGAAACTCCACGGCGCCACACGAGAGTCGTACTCAGTCGGGCGGCACTAAACCTCGCACCGCAGAGCGTACCAAGAAGGAGTTGCTGGCTTTCCTGGACGAGAGGCCAAGCTTCCGGCCGAAGATCAACCGTCAGGTCCCTGACTTCAGCAGGCTGCACAAGGCCTTCCAGGCGGAGGCTTTGAGGAAGACGGAGACGAAAGATGTAACGAAGTGTCAGCCGTTCCACCTGTGGACGTCGTCTCTCCCCGCGAGGCAGAGAAGGACGAGCCCCGAAAACTCACAGGTAGACCACGCTCTTGACCTCAGACATCTTGACATTTCTAATTTTGTTTCTCTTGTTTAGACATTATTGGTATTTAGTATTTTCATGGTGGGCAGATGTGTCAGAAGCAGCATGATGTGTACCCAGTGTTAAAGTAAAGAAATGCATTAATTGATTACTTAATTGAGCCAATTAAGAATGAAATCAGACCAAAGCACCAGGACCTGATGGTTTCACCTCAGAAGGCTCTCACTCCTGTATTGCTTGATGTCTTTCGTGGAGCATATATGAGTTTGAGACCCATCCTCCAACATTTAATCAAGTCCACATCTTTCTCTTGGCCTCTCAGTCTCAGTACTTGCTCTTCATCTTGAAAAGGTCCTTCCCACTATCATTTCACCAGACCATATTGACTTAATAGAAATAGATTTTTACCCTCCAATCTTTGCAGACTGGATAATATCAGATCAAAATCCAGAAGTCCTTATTTCACTAGATGCTGGAAAGGCCTTTGACCAGGTCAAGTGGGAGTTCCTTTTCTCTGTTCTTGAGAGGTTTGGGTTTGATGAAAGATTTATTGCATGGGTTGAGTTGTTGTATGTCTCATCTCTTGCATCAGTCCAGACCAATTCCTTCAGCTGTGGAAACATAATGGCATTGAAAATGTGAAGCTCTCTATACAGGTGGAATATTCCCCTCCGTTGAACAATGTCAAATTGAATGTACCTCATAATCACTTCTTCAGATTTCTCCAAGTCTGCACCTTTAGTAAGTCTTACTCTACCTCATTTCCTAGAGTGCCTGACATCACACCCATGTAATCTTTGTTCACTTTTGATCCCTCAGTTAAAGCTGCAATATCTTTTTTATAAGATCAATTACGTAGTTTGCAGGACCATCCCTAAATATTTTGAAATCTGCTTGGGTGGAGGATTTAAGCGCGGGCATTACAGAGTAACAGTGGGCAGATGCCTTGGAGGATGTTCATACAGCATCAGTCTGTATGGGCAGATGCAGTTTAACTCGCTATTCGTACGTGAAACTTAAAGGAGCTAGATACACAATTACAATATTTGTGGCATGCAGGTTATTTCTGCTAAATTGGAAGAGCCCATTCCCCCAACCCATACTGTATGGTTACCAGATGTGATGCAGAACCCTAAACTAGAGAAACGTAGGTAACCATTCTTGGACTACGCTAAAACAAAGCACTGAACTGCCTCTCCACTGACTGAAACTACAAATAATTATTGATTATCTTTTAATTTCAGTTAGTTTTGATGGCAGTGAATACAGTATACTATCAGTTTAGTTTGTTTTTTCAGAAATTTCTATGAATCTATTATCTAGAAATGTTTCTTTATGTCTTTTTTTCTCATCTTCAGGTACCAAGAGTGAGCAACCATTTAAAGAGATGCAGTTCATTGGGGGGCTTAACATCGCTGTCCACAGACACGCTTCCCACATACATCACAGATGCTGCCAGAATGCGCTGCATGGCCATCAGGTGAAATTTAGACTCTAGATCTCGCTTGAAGTTACTGTACATCTTCAGTAGTTGGATCTATGTGCAGAATATTTTTCTTTTTACAGGAAGTCAGTGGAGCTGAGGGATAGTAAGAAGCAAGAGAGTACAGATTGGATAAGGAGCTACCAAATGAAGTCCCAAGCCATGAAGAAGACAGTCGCCATCCGTGCAAAGGTGTTGGACCCGCACAGCAGCTTGAAAGAAGTGTATCACGAAAAACTGCAGCAGCATCGGTGAGTGCTGGGCAAGTGAGGTCGTTCGTTCTTCCAACTTTGCAACATTTGCCAGTCCCGTCACAACAACCACGCACTTCTGCCACAGTGGCCTCACCTATAATCTTCTCTGACATGTAGGGAAGCTGACCAACGGAGGACGAGGGAGTACATGAGGGAGTTACGGGACATGAAGGCACGAGTCACCGTACGCCCTTATCTGTTCGAACAGGTGAAACAGGTAAATGACGTGGTAATATAAAACATTACTTCACATTGGAAGTCGTACGCCCTTCCAGTTATCTAACTTTGTCTTTTGATTTCCAGAAAAATGCCAAGGCTCACGCAGAACAGACATTCAGAAACCAGCTGAAGAAAGCAGGGCTGAATGTGAGTTTCGTTGAAGCGAACGGAGAAGCGGTGGAAGTAGCATCAGTAACATCCGAGGATGATACGGATGTGTATGACCTCAGCGTTGAAAATGACACTCATATCAGGTAGGCAGAGTGAGAATTTATAGCACACTATGTAATACCACTGTCTGGTGAAATTATGAATAGCGCTGGTGCTGGAACGCCAAGGCCTTCATGTGGTTTGGTCATAATGTTACATTACATAATTCTAGTTTCTAGTTACATAATACAGTTTGCCCTGCAGTTTTTGGCGAAGAAAAGACAAATACTGCAGCCAAGTAAAAGTTTGATGTAATTACAACATAGCCTTTTTCTAACCCAGCATGTCTGATTTAGGGAAGAAAATGTAGACAATGGGGAGAAAATTGAAGATGTGGAAGCAAAGAGCGTGAAATCCAAGGGGGAAGAAATGCCATGATGAGAAAGGTTCGGGCGGCATGGAGTTTTTTGTGGCCTCTGCTACAAAACAACGCTGTCCTCAAAAATGATTTATGTCAAGGCTAGCTATCTGCGCCAAACATTTGATAATTTAAGATGTGCAGCTATAAATTATGAAATTGCAAAACATCTGGACTTTAAGATCATAAATGTTAGTTAGGCTCTACAAATGCAAGAAAATGAATAAACGTTTATAGAATTGTACATGTTTATAAGTAATTAAGATTTACAGTGGTAGTGGATGATGCCTGAAGTTTTACAAATGTTAATATTTGTCTGCTTGATATTTCAAACTTATTAAAGTGAAAATCAAAGGCTACTTTGGTTTTTATGGGCATTTTCTTTGCTTGGGAATATGGACATTGTAATTTAGAGCATGATGAACACAGTTCAAAACAAAATGAGAAGCCCACTGTGTCTGTAACGTGAATTTGTATTTTACTCATTCTAAAGCAAGAAGTGTTTGATGGACATATAAAAGTGATGATAATCATACACTGCTGATTTATGCTGAGGCATTAAAACTGTCACACTGCTTAGTTGTATTTTTTTGTTCTGTTTGAATAATCAAAATATTTTATTTTTTCATGGACCGGTCCCATAAGGACAGCAAACATCTGAAATTGACATTTCTCGGATGGTTTGGTTAAAGTCCCCGGCTATTTCTAGAGCCACGCTGCCACCTAAATAAACATCCCTCACTGTTCATCTGCCATCACAAAGAACATTTCAGCGGCCCGTTCCAAGCCCAGAGTCCCACATCAGATACGTCGTGACACCGGCCTCCACTATGAGCTTGTGCTGAGGCAGCTAACTGCCAGGAATTCAAGGGATCCTTTTCTTACCAACCAGATGGAAATGTCTGAACATCATATTGAGCCGTCTGCCTGAATGTACTTCTCCCTGACGGTGCCAGTTATAGCAGATGTCCGCACTATAGCAGGTTGACCATAATGCTACAGCCATTTGGTGTCACCATGGAGACCTAGTACATTCTATATGATTACTTCTTATTGAAGTCAATGTTTGCATGACTTCATATCAAGATATCAGTGAAAATCAATGAGCGATTCCTCACAGGACAACGCCACTTAATTTCATGCCACTAAACTCCATAGAGAATGACAATGAAAAGTGACTAACAGTATTCAGGATGATTTTCTGGGTGTAAGGGTAGTTCAGATAAGCATAAAGGGTTTCATTCCAAAACGCTGTATATCCATTTTGGAAAACAAACAAACAAACAAACAAACAAAAACAAAAAAAGGACATTTATCAGTCAGTTTTATCCTCCTAAACATAATTATGGTAAGCAAATGTCTTACAATGACTCAAAACTTAAGTCACGGCCCATATCATGCTTTACCTTCATGCCAACAACCCTTTTATAAGAGTAGATGTCACTTCTTTTAAACGGTGCGTATCTCATTTTAGAACGAGACTCTTCATATTCTGATACATTTTTTAGTCTTTATAAAGATATGAGATGTGGATAAGCCAAACTCCCGTCACACGGTACTTATAGACATAATAGATCATCGCAGAGTCCCTTCCTTGAGCTCTCAAACATCACATGACAAAGCTTCAAGGGCTCCATCCAGCAGGGTTGTCATGGGAACCGTGTATCCCTCCCCACGCTGCCTAGTGGTCCCTGAGGAGAAAGCTGTGCGCCTTCTCGGCTGAAAACAACACCGATCTCACTGAATCTGTCGGCTAATGTGCGAGCGAGCTGTAAACAAGCTGCTTAAACGTGGAGGCCGGGAGCAACACATCTCATTTAGATTAATGAGAGGCTGTGCGCTTGGCCACCAAATATTATGATCAGGGTGTTTGAGGAGTGGCCTTCCTTTGCAGATGAACAATATAATTTCACCAAGGTGGCGCACTCAGGTCTCTTATTATTTTAGCCACTGTACAACATTAAAATCCCCACACATTTGATTTGATTCGGAAAATGCACGGGTTGCATATCTAGGCGGCTGAAGACACGCCCTAGAATAGTTGATATAGGCCTCAATTGGGTCTGCGTCACGTCTGCCCGAAAACACATCACCCTTTGTACCGTACGTAATGCTAGTGTTTAATTTGCTGGTTATTTTGTTGCTCTATACCTGATTTCTTGTTTGTCTGTATTCAATGTAGCATGAAGTAAAAGTGCAAGGCGTTTGGTTGTGTGCTGTGTGTATGTTGTGTGTATGTTGTGTGTATGTTCAGCATGTGCATGTGGTGTCTTCTGGTGTTTTTGCCCTCGGTTCACCTGCAGGAGGAGCTGTGGCTCGCTACAGCCTCGCTGGAGCAACAGAGAGAGAGATCCCTCTCTTTCTCCTTCAGTGGCATGAATAATATCCCCAGTGCTGGAGAGAGAGAGCATATCAAGAGACAAGCGGGGAGGGGGAGAGAGAGAGAGAGATAGCAGTCAGTGTGACAGATAAGAGCGTGGTAGAACTTGTCTCTCTCTCTCTGACTGTACCGTGGGCAGGGGAACGAGAGAGCACCAGGGTGTCAGGCAAGGCTGCTCCCTGCACACAGAAACACACACACACACACACACACATAGAGACCCCTCAGCCTGGCTGTACCAGAAGAAGTTCAGAGAGAAGACTGACCTATCTAAGGTACAGTATGTCGTCTCTGGCCCCCTCCTAATCTTTAACACCGTTTGGCAGATCAGTTCTCTGACGCTCACTTGATGCTGCACTTTGTTTTCCAGGTGGGCTGGCAGAAGTTTCCTCTGTGGATTCACCTGAGTGTTATGGCTTTCCTCCTTCTTGTCCAGTAGAGGAGTTGTTGTTTTCCCTCCAGAAGGACTTGTCTTGTGCACGCAGCCCGAGGGAGGATGGAGAAGCTGACAGGGAAGGACAAAGAGCTGATACGAGGCAGCTGGGAGAGCCTGGGCAAGAACAAAGTTCCTCATGGTGTGATCATGTTTTCCAGGTAACGCTCTACACACTCAGCTTCGAGCACCAAAGTAATGGCTAGTTGCTGTTTTTTGTTAATAGCTGCGGCGTTTGAATGTGTAGCTCAGGTGTGGAGAGAGAATCAAGCCAGATCCTTCACTGCACACTTTCACCATACAGGGACCGGAGGCTTGACTTGTTGCTTGGCGACAGACTGCAATAATCTCCAATTTACTTTGAGGCAGCCGCCGCTAAAACAGACACTAGAAGAAGAGATTTGTTGTCTTACAATTTATAGATTGACTTTGTGCTTGTGTGGATGTTTGGCAGCCCGTGTCATCTGTATACGCCTATAGAATAGTGTGGTATGTGTCTGTGGTAGACTGTTTGAGCTGGACCCTGCGCTCCC
The DNA here is from genome assembly GCA_900302605.1 of Rondeletia loricata. NCBI lineage: Eukaryota > Metazoa > Chordata > Actinopteri > Beryciformes > Rondeletiidae > Rondeletia > Rondeletia loricata. The sequence goes on from OMLI01101828.1 coordinate 16,483, forward strand.
CAGTCTTTTCCACTACAATGCAAACTGTGGCTCCGCACAAGACTGCCTCTCCAGCCCCGAGTTCCTGGAACACGTCACTAAGGTGAGCTCACTTCACCACAACAACCACTACAAGTATACATACAAGCAATTAAAACCTTGAGTCCCTTCTTATGCACAGTTAATGCTTCACCGGCGTTATGCGTGCCCGTGTCTGTGTATTTGCGTGTGTCTTGTGCGTGTGCGTGCATGCGATCCCAGGTAATGCTTGTGATCGATGCAGCGGTCAGCCACCTGGACGACCTTCACTCCCTGGAGGACTTTCTGCTGAACCTTGGGAGGAAGCATCAGGCGGTGGGAGTCAGCACCCAGTCATTCTCCGTAAGACGCTTCATCCGATTGTGCAGCTCTGAGTTAGCTCTCAAAAGGCAAATTCACAAATCAGTGATCCGTGTGCAAAATCGTTGTGCGTGTGTCGTGACCGTATGTGCACGCGCTCCGTACGTGTTAATGTGCTTGTTTGTTTTGGACTCCTTCAGGTGGTGGGTGAGTCCCTCCTCTACATGCTGCAGTGCAGTCTGGGCCAGGCCTACACGGCGCCCCTGCGTCAAGCCTGGCTCAACATGTACAGCATCGTGGTAGCGGCCATGAGCCGAGGGTGGGCCAAGAACGGCGAGCACAAGGCCGACTGAGACGCTCAGCGGGATCTGCCGAGCGGCTGCTGTCAAATCACTCAACACGGTTGCCATGGAATAAGGTTGCGTAACTTGCAGCATTGTGGCTTTGGCTGCTGTACATTTTGCTCTGTGAGTGGGGTCACATAGTGTAGCGAACGTACGGTGCGGTCACACTTTACAATATCTAATGATAGCTGGATCGACCGGCGATCACAGAGTTTATTTTCTAAGCTGTGGATGTTAGAGCTACCAGGCAATGCTGCTATAATGCTGTGAGTGTCCATGCCAGCCGGCTTTGGACCTTCTAACTCGTTGGACCTGTAATCTGAGGTCCTCACGTTGACAAGAAGCATAAAGGATAACTGTTGCTCTGTATATAATGGCTTTGATATATCTACTCAAATGATATGCTGTAGTGGTCTTTGTGCTGTATCTTAAAAGAACTGCACAGTTGTGAAACACTGGATATTATATTTACACATCACACACTACTCAAACTGTGATGACTGGCAGCTCTCGATCAAACTTGGACACAGTGATGCTTAGACACAGCGCTGTTGGGACGAAACAGAAACAGAAAACAGAAACAATCCTATCACCTCAATCATACCATAGTTCGTTTTTGATGGATTTTAATTGAATCACACATCAGAACTCATTACACCTCTTTGTTTTGTGTGTGAATTTACTATCTCGGATTATAACTCTTAACCTATTGATAATAGTAAATTTTTTAACTGCTATTCAATAGATAGATACTGACTAGAACTGTTATACTGTCTGATAGCTTTCTTCTGCGATCTATGACTGTTAATGCGTGCACCTTACTCGACACGGTGTCCTCAGTAGAGGTTGTGAAGATCTTATTCTCCTATTTCAATAGGCTTGAGCTGACTGTTAAACTCCAACGACTAGACTGTTATGTTACCTTTAGAGTTTGGATGTAAAGGGCATCTTGAAGGAATTGGAACATCCCTTTTCCTTGGCTCATTCAATTTCATTGTTAGCGTGAAGTAGTTTTGCTGTACCGTCGTAGCTTATCTCAATAATGCTTGTTAATGTTATTGTTAATCTGGCTGATCTAGTGTTACCTCGGCTTTAGAGGTCCTATGAGACGAACATGGCCAAAATGGCACAAGGGCAACATAATATATACATACTGTCTGCTGAGATCGTCAAATATGCGTGTATTATTATTGCTGCTATAACTCTGTATGTATCACCCTCAGTTGTTATTTACATTCACTGTCATAATGCCAAGTAATTTAGCAACAGTACACCAAGTATTTGATAATAACACCATACCACTGTATAGCCAAGCTGCTGATATGTGGTTATTATCGCTTTAGTCTGAGTTGACATTTATAAAGTTTATTTTTGTATACTGAAGTGTATGTGTAGGTTTAGGAGCAGTGATTTGCCAAATGTGATATATACCCTCAAAATATTTAGCTTCACGTGGATTTCTGGTACATTTATTTTGACCTAATACAGGATGTGTGCTGTGAGGATTCATATGTATTCTGCTGCCTTCAAAGTAGCAAATGAGCACAAATTGAACAGTTTTCGTTTAATCAGATTAATGGCTGTATTATCAACTTCTAAATGTGCAATCTTTATAAAACGTTATAAAAACGTAGTTTCTTTATTACAATATTTCATCCGTGCATCGTCTGTTCAATCTGTACTTTCCAACCCACCAGTGTAATGTTTGTTAACTGTGTAGGTGGCGTATTTATAGTGATTCTTTTCTTAGTATCAGTACATGGCCCTATGCAGGTTGATGTTCTTCATGTCTCTATTTTCAATTAGCTTAGAGTATAGGTCTTTTTGGCAGGCATGATTGACAACTGGCTTGTTATCTCTTTAACATCCAGGTCTGTACATATCGGGTGTGTCAATGTCTACCTCATCATATCAGCTGCTATTGAACAGCGATGACTTCACCTAGTTATCCTTCAACCAAAAACACCCATTTGACAGCTAATGCAAGGATGCACTCTTTCAACCAAACAGCGTGTAAATTGGATCCCATCCCACACTTTATATAACATGTTGTGTGCTTACTTGAGACTAAATAAAGTGATGCTCTGTGGATATTCTACTGCTAAAAGAGGTCAGTGTGTTTTTCTCCCACACTCAGATGTGTTTGTCACAGACTGATGACTGATAGTTGTAATGCAATGGTGAGTGTTTGAAATCAATCACGCTATGCCCGACTTCTCTCACTCCGACAGCCCATCCCTTAGCATTATGTAAGAGCCGCGCACTGACTGGCTCATTCCCCTTGGCTACAGAGACGAGGGCGACTTCAGGCACATCAGCCCACTTACTCATGCAGCTGCACGATGTCACATTAAGATCGTTTCCACAATTGCAGAAATGTGCCATTTTGCCCTTACAGTGCAGACTGTAAGTGCAAAAGTGAAAAGCTGATAGGTATTTGCGTGTGTTGGATGCATGAATGCCAGTTTGCGTGAAGACTTAGTAATGAGAGAAGGGGAGATGGGGAGGGCTGTTATGATGTAAGTTATATGAATACATTGGGCTCATTGCTCCCACAGAGAATTCACAAAATACAATTTGGTAGTATCATTGTAAAAGTGGCTGACATGGCCTTAATCTGTCTCTCTGCACCGCCAACATTATCCTCACTCTCTCTGTGGCAAGACTCTGACCTGACCTCCTCTCGGGTCACCGACCAAAGGTTAGATTGTGACAAGATTCAATAAGCGATGTCGTAGAAACAATACGCAGGTTCTCTCAAAGGTTGTTGTAGACAGACTTTATTATAATAAAGCCGAGTTGGTCTGCAGAAACAACTGTCCATCCTGACTAAGGCTCAGTGTTTTATCCCCAACGCTGCAGTGAGAACACCTATTATGCTAATTATCCACCCCCTTTGGCTACTCGCCACGATTCGATTTTCCCTCTTCTTTCCTAATGGTAACTCCCATGTATCCGCCCCCAATGTCATTTAACCATGCATTAATGGTGGCTATCTGGAAAGTTGAACAATACATCATATATAACTTCCTGTATAATTACATTCTCTTGGCTGGAACATCTGGTCGTTTTTCATTCCCTGTCTTGGAGACTTACACAATGATAGGTCACTGAGTGCATAAGTAATAGACTACTATGATGTTAGGGGTACAGTAAATCTTCTATAGCTACTGTGAATAAATATAATATGTGTCCATTTCACTTGTTGAGGTCTCTTGTTGGCTCTGACGGCTGTCCCCTGGAGAGGAGTCTGTGAGAAAAGACAACACACATTATTTTTAGAAAGTCTGCAATGTGTTTTGGAATGAAGGGGGATTGAACGTTGCCATGGCAACTGAGTGTTAAGTGATGGTCCAGAGTGATGTGCATGCGTGTTTTGTTTCTGGTGAAGGAAGAAGGCAAGGCGCTTCTCAATCACTCAATCATACTAAATCGTACTGGGGAGAGGAGAGAGGAGTGGATGGGGGCTAATTAGGTTAGCTCTGATAGCGCTCTGGGTCCTGCAGCCTGGAGGCAGCTGAGCACCCAGACACGTCTGCCAGCTCCGACACCAAAGCAACCATCAAGACCTAAAGCAACCACAACGTTAGAACTGAGCTACCAACGCAAAGTACAACCAACAGTTACAGAGGTTCAATTTAGCACATCTGGCATGGTGTCAATTTGCCCATAAAGTCTCCAAGGACAAATTTGACAGTCATTGTGTGAGCCAATGCAGAGCACCCACTTATAGTTCGATTGAGATGATGGTTCTCTTGTTGTTGTTCTCTTGTTCAGCTTGCAGTCCATCTCAAAGGTTATAGAGTGATTGAGCTATGCAGCCATCGCCACGTCGTTCTTTCTTTCCTTTCTTTATTCGGATCCCCATCACTCTTCCTGGGGTCCACATGTAACAGACATGTACAGTCTTGCAGTGGCCTTGGTCTGCTGCATTAGGGAACTGTTCTTGACACCTTTTACTTGGATATGAAGAGGGTGACATTTCATGCCACGGATGTTTCACTCTAATAAGGTAGTACTTCAATGACACATTACCAAGACCGATAGCTCTGTCAATGACAGCTCAGAGTGAATATACACATTTGCTGAAAGAATATACCATGCTCTGAAGGAGAAAGAAAAAGTTGCTAATATTTGTTTTGCTACTACTTTGAGCAACAATATTATGTAAATACCAAACAACAGCA